>APFE030624370.1:23759-36367 GCA_000404065.3 Pinus taeda
GTCATGAAAATATTTCTTATCAAGTGTGGCATGGAATGAGGCCCCTGAATCTACCACCCAGGAATCAGTAATATTTTTTAAAGAAAGAATCAAAGCATCTTGTAACACCTCACCTGTCACATTTGCTTCATGATTGGTTTCTTGTTGTGCATCTCCTTCTTTTCCCTTCTGAGATCTATAGTCTTTCTTTAGGTGTTCTTTCTTTCTGCATTTCCAGCACACTATCCCCAATCTGGACTTGGATCTGCCTTTCCTTGATTTAGTGTGATATCCTGGCTCTTTCTTCTTTCCATTTTTCTTCCCCTAGACTCTGCACTCAAAGCATTACCTGATGTCTCACCAGAGCTTTTCCATTGTATTTCCTTGCTAAGGATAGCAACGACAACATCATCATACTTTAATGTACTAGATCCAGAAACAGAGTTACTAATGGCCATTACTAAACCATTCCAACTTTCTGGCAATGAGCACAAGAATAACAGAGCTCTAACTTCATCATCAAATTTTACCTCTACAAAACATAACTGACTTGTAACAATATTAAAATCATTTAAACGGTCTGCAACAAATCCACCTTCCGACATCTTCATATTAAATAACCGTTTCATAAGAAATACCTTGTTTGAGGCCGAGGGTTTTTTATATAGTTTATCCAACACCTTAATCAAACCCTCTGTAGTTGTTTACTTTGAAATGTTGAAAGTGACCGACACTGCGAGGCACAATCGTACTGTTCCAAGTGCCTTTCTATCGAGAAGGTTCCATTCTTCATCTGTCATACCCATCGGCATCTTTGTTTTTCCGCCCAATGGTAGGTACAATTCTTTCTGATACAGATAATCTTCCATTTGCATCTTCCATAGTGAAAATTTTTGGCCATTGAATTTCTCGACCCTAAACTTACCATCTTCCACCATTTCTCCCACTCGAATGAGGAACCCTTCTTTCCTGTGAGTTTATCAGCCAAATAGACCTTCGGCTCTGATACCAGTTGTTAGACAATTATATATTACAGAGCAATGGAACACATAGAATATTACAAAAATATAAACACATAAAACACATAAAACCAGAGAGATACAAATATACGTGGTTCACCCAGTTTGGGCTACGTCCACCCTGAACAACCAGTCCTTTCTTTCTATTATCCAACAAAATGAAGAGACACGACCTACAACAGATTCGCTGTAATATCCTTTGTTTTCTCTCACAGTCTCACCTCTATGTTTCTCGCTCGGAGAATACACATTTATTACACAGCCTCAAATACAATGCCCTCATAAAAAGAGAGGGGTTGCCTTCTAGGGCAAAAAACCCTAAACTAAACATAAGTTCTACCATTAAATCATTCGCCTAATGAATGGCCCAGATTGACTAGAAATTACTATACTTTTACAAGGCAATTTTACGTTTGTTTTTAGCTTCGAGGGCGCTGCCCCCGAAACCCCCGGTGGGGGACCGCTGGCCCCCGGACCCCCCAGTCGGGAGGGATCAGCACCCCCGAACCCATGCAGGGGGGAGAAGTCTCCCCTGCACCCCCCCCCCCCCTACGTGGAGGGGTGTACAAACTTCCTAGGGTATACGTCCGGCTGAAACAAAGACCTCTGAACAATCATGCTCCACACCCAACAAAATCCCCAAGGGATTAAGAACCTAAGGCAATATTATTAAATGAAAGGGACTAATAATATAAACCGAAGGGAATAATGAACCCAAGGGATTGGTATAATAAATACAAAGGAATAATAAACCCAAGGGATTAACACTAAAACCTCAAGGAATTATTAATATTGAAAAGTTGAAGAACAAAGAAAACCAATAATTTGATATTATAAAGCATTGGGAATTAATAAAGTCAAGGGAAAATATTAGAAACTAAAGGGATCAAAAATGGCAAGGGATTAATAGGAATTAATTTTTTAAACCCAACAGAATGATCAACCCACGTGACTATGAATATTATAAACCTAATGGATCAATAAACCCTAGGGATTGTTAGTATTATGAAAGTAGCACGTCAGTAAATTGAAGGTACAAAACATTGTAAATGTAAGGGGTTAATATTAAACCTTAGGACTATTATTTAAACCTTAATATTGGGGATTAATAAAACAAAGGGAATAAATGATAAATCTAAGGAATTATTGGAGATTGTGCTGCGGTCTGAGTTTTTCGAATTCGATCCCGAGACCTGTCACTTCGCTTGATCGCCTATGGCTCCCGCGTCCGCGTTCAAACAACGGCCCAGGCTCGAGGCGGAAGGGGATTCGATCTCTGCATCAGAGATGATTCTATGCCCTAATCACACCCGTAAAACTCTCAATATCCCCCTAAGTCAACAACTTGGAGCTACAAGACGAGCACGGGCCATCTTCGCGCCGCCGAGAGCAAGGGTTTCATTATATTTGTAGCAGATAGGGTTCAAAAGCAGAACGGAGGTTCGGATACGACCAGATCTGTTACAGGAGGCGAAAATTGGTGGTAAATCCCTGATCAACACAAATGGGTCGACTATACTATTGAAATACACACGGATTAGACGCTGGACAGTTTGCTTTGTTCACGCCGTATTCATGAGGATAGAGAATACGCCGCAGATAACAGAGCCAGGTGAATCTGAGGTGAGGGCAATATCTTGGACCCAGCCAGATCCAGAAAACGAATATGCAACAGAAGACTGATCCTCATGTGGAGCAGCACATAGATCTACTGCCTGGTTAGAACCTGGAGCATACCAGCCAACCGACTACAAGCACAAGGGCACAAGATCAGACATTTCGCTGATAGAGGATGAGCGTGATAGGACACGGGAAGCGCGGCCTGCTCACCAACAGCCTCCGTCTGACCTTGAATTGCGATATACAGCATAGATTTGGGGGCATGGAACAACCAAGAAACCCCTTTGGAATGAGCATCAGGTTAATGGCGCTGACGAAGAATAGATAGGCAAACATGTAGGTAAAAACCCCAGATCCATCATTGATCAAAGGGTTTTAACACCTAATAAACAAATCTATCTGCACCAGCCATGGATCTGGATGCCTGATAACAAAAAGACTCACAGATCTGGAACACAGCCACAGATCATAGATTGAAGCAGGCAACAGAAAGATCTGATTACGAAGGATTAGAGAAACATCCAAACAGCACCTGCATTGGATATGCTCGAAGATAGAAAAATCTCTCTCTTTATTAGATCCATGGGAGGGAACACAATATGCATCGAAATAGGGAAATGGGAGGTGACAAAAACCCTCAAACAGAGGATACAAGAAAAGACTGGAATCCCACCATGCAAACAACTGCTCCTCTACACAGGGAAAGTATTGCAGGAGGAGTGCAAGCTAATGGAATACGCTATAGGAAATGATTCAACCATCTTTCTCAGCACAAGATTGCGCAGAGGTTGTTCTGGCTCAAGTTCAAAAGGACCTGCTTCCTTCAAAGATGCAGTGAAAGGGAAGATGGAACCACAAAAGAAACCAGAACAGCAAACTACAACACCAGGGGCCTACATTGTTGAGCAGACAACATAGAACCCTGCATTAACAATCTCCATTCCAGAGGTAAATGAAATACATACTGATTATTTAACTAAAGCAGTGATATGCAGGTTCAATGGATTTTGGCCCAAACCGGAAGTCCTTCGTCAATGGATTTACTCCATATGGACAGAAAACTATGATATCCACCTCTGTTCAAAGGGATTCTTTATTGTCAAATTCGACACCATAAAGGACAAAGAGTATGCATTGAATGAAGAACCATGGTTTTGGGGAAACGATGGACTTTTCATGAAATCTTGGTTCCCGGATTTCGATCCAAACAACATGGTGGTCTCCAAAATGCCAGTCTGGGTAAAATTATTTAACTTACCTATACACTTTTGGCACTAGAAAGTATTGGAAGGAATTGGCAACACTTTGGGGACATTTTTAAAAGTAGACAACGAGCGCCTATCCAAGGATATCTACACTTTCGCCAGGATCTGTGTGGAGGTAGATCTCAGTCAAGGCCTACCAGATCACATTCTCCTAATCCATAATGGTAAGCACTAGGCTCAGCCAATGGATTATGAAAACACTGCTTTTCGCTGCCGCATATGTCGACAAATTGGTCATCTTCAGAATGCATGCCCACAAAACAAAAAAGATAGGAAAAGGAGACAACCACCAAAGCCGAAAGGATGCCAATTTTCAGCCACATGGGTAGAGGATATAGAAGGGGAAAAGAATGCAGAAACCACCAGTATACTTCAAGAAGATGAAGATGGAAGGAATAATCCGGAAATCAGCAAAGAAGACTATCCGCTCCACTTACAGAATAATGAAAATCTGATTGAAGATGCAACAGATACAAATGCAAACAACCTACAACAGCAATATGAGAACCTCGGACAGGAAATAGGCGGCATCAAGCGAGCATACTCCACTACAAGCTCAGATTCTGAAAAAGACATCATGGCTACCACAAATGAAACTCAAATGATTATTGTAACATCCCCGCCTAACAATGAAGGCTGGCGGAAGGTAGAAAAAAAGAAGGGTAGGAAAGCCTAGATAGACAGTTGATTGATTTTTAGCTCCTGATCTTTACAGAACAAGTTTTGTTACAACATATGCTATTACAGCATCTACAACATGTAATTTTACTCAAAATGAATAAAATTACGATTTTTCCAGTGGAAAAAAATCGAAGGAATTATTAATATTACAAACTTAAAGAACAAATAAATCTATTCATTTAATATTATAAAACGAAGGAAATAGTAAACCGAACCTAAGCCGTAAATCCATGGCATCAATATATAAACATAAATAATGCTATAACACAAAAATAAAAATAAAAAACATAAACCAAAACCAATATAAGAACCACATTGCAAACCATAAAGCACTAAAACATTATAAATCATCACTACATTAATAATAACACATTTATATCACTACATTGTAAACAATAAATAGAATTTAAGCCATAAATACATTGATATCAATACATGAATGTCTTAATAGTATAAATCTCAAGAATATTGATATAAACACCTAGAACATGAAATCCCAACAATAATATTATAAATGTAAACAATATTTTCATTTATGAAAAACATGAACAAAGTGAAGGGATCCACATAGAAGACCACAACAATCAGAAATGTAAGAGAAAGATATAAAATAGTAACACTCTCATTGGAGCAAAGCAACATAAATGAAAAAAACACATCTAAATTACACACAATGGATTTAAATAAGAACAACATAATAGGACATTTTAAGACCCGAGATATATAATTTTGTACATAAAAACAACATTAGTGGTTAAAATAATCGATTTAACCAACATTGCAACCACAAAAAGAACATTGAGTCTTAACATATATTTTTTGTTTTGTTTACATCAAATAATTCCACTACAAAATTGAAGTTCAAAACTATAAAGAAGGTCACAATGTTATTAGTTGTATTTCATAGTGATATGGACTTCAATCACTCCTCTTCCTTCTTCCTAATTGTAACATATGCGCTATCTTTCATCTTGGCATAACGTTGGAAAGAAAAAGGCGGTGCAATGCATAAACCATCTATTTATTTCACTCTTGATATGGTTGTGAAGGTAAGTCCTTGCTGCTCTTTATTCACGATATCAACTAACGTTCGTTGTAAAGTCAATCCCTATGACTTGTGGATTGTAAGAGACCATGCCATCTTCAAAGGAATTTGTTTTCAATTTCCTCTTATCACTGGGGTGATAGGGACAAGGTTTGGATTGCTTGCATCAAATGGAACACCAACATACTTATCAAAAACAACAGTTGTGAACATTGGAAGTCGAGGTGGCTTAGAGGTAGCGGATAGAATATATCCTTAACAAAACCAAGTGCGCCATTCACCGAGCCAGCTTCAACCCATAAATTACATGTCAGCATAACACGTTGACCACGACACAACAAACTTCACGGTCCAGTTGATCATCATCAACACCACTGAATTTTTAACGCCTTGAATACTCAGCAACACATCGTGCAATTGGAGAATTTAATGATTTTAACATATGCCTATTATGCAAGGAGACCAAATTATTTGTTGGAAACATGTGAACTGTTGCATTAAATAAATCTCTTTCTATAGGATGCAACCTCATATCAGCCCAAGACATAAGAAACTCCCAATCTTCAAGATTGGGTTCTACGTTTCTTATGTTATTGAGGACTCTACGAAAAGAAGATTGTTTCTCATTATTCCCTTGTTGGCGAAAGATTGTGTCAAGAGTGACAACAATGTTGAATTTGTTCCACAAGACTTTCCCTGTTGTATTACCTGCATACAAAGGCTTATCTCTGACAGGAGGCAGTTGGCCAAGGTCACCCACAAGGATGATGGATCTGCCACCAAAAGGACAATTTTTTTCTTTGGAAATGCTTCTCGTAATCGAGCATCTCTTTGCATAAACAACCTTGATCCTATAAATCTCGTTTCATCAATCAATATATATCTAACATGTCGCATTTCTTCTTGGAATACTACAAGTGACTGCCCCTATAGTGGCTGCATATCTTTAATTGGAATTTTTAGAGCTGAGTGTATTGTTTTTGCATGTATATTAAAAGCAGTTATTCTTGTTGGGGCAAGAAGAAGAAAAGGGCTTCTTCCATCACTTGACGAATCAGAAAGAGATTTAAAAATAAAATGGATAAGGAAAGACTTCCCAGTTCCCACAGTGACATGAATAATCATAAGAAGAGCTTCATGAATCTCATATTCAGCAAAGTGCCTTAAGACAATTTCAAAAGCAAGTCGTTGTTTTTCTAACAAAGAATCTGGAGATGCAAATGTTTTGTTTGAAAGATCGACAATATCACCCACTGATTTTGCATTCCTTATAAAATTAATAGCTTCCTTTGCAACATCATTAGAAATAGTTGTACTTTCACAGTCAAAGGATATATCAAAGTCCCTTCGACCAAGTGTGTGAAGATCAGAAACATTCACAGCATTTGGTGGAACCAAACGAGAAAAAATCTGCCATTCTTGAAAATCATCTTCAAGATTCATTTCCTGGTTAGAAAAATCACCATCTTCTTCATCTTCAATATTGTCTATAATTGATAGGTGTTGATCAACATGCCATGCTCAATAGCGAAAATTCCTCCAACTTTCAATAATAATTTCAGCTAAAAGGCCAATTTCTGCAGGAATGTCACGAAATGGCTTGTACAATAGCAATTATATCCAGCAAAAGGTTTCAAATTCCTTTGAAGCCTCACTAGGAATAGAATAAAATCGTGGCCAAACCCAAACAATAGCATGAACAGCTCTAGGCTTCCATGGATCTTGTTTATGCTTGCTATCAAATGTCCAAGATCTTGTTGTTTCTATCAAAGATAGATGTTCAAGGAAGAAAGGTCTCTTCTGATAATGTTGAATGAAAGTATTCTCAAATGAACATTGCAAGCCATCCCTAGATATTTTCCTAAAACCCTTTCTTCCAACATTTAAGGAAACAAATTTCCAACTACAAACAACAAGAGGTAGCTTAAGCAACATATGGCATGTTTCTTGTGCTTCAATGTCACGGTCAACAATCGTTTCTGCAAGAAACTTTCTATATGCACATAAAGCATGATCCTCAAAGCCAATAGAATTTGAAATTCTAGTTAACATATGATGATAACTTTCAGACCTTTTTTCTGCTTACGATGCATACTTAGCAATGTATTTCAACATAGCATAGTGAGAAAGCACTGGTTGGAAATCACCATTTGCACGTCACATTTTTAGAAGGTCAATGTTATGCACATTAAGCATGTCATCATTCTTGCTAGCTCATATTTTTTTCTTCCTTGATCATCTATGAACAATCTTGATTCACCTCAAAGATCCCATGGAGCATTGTACCGACATGTTAGAATAACGCCTTTTTTGCACAAACAAGAATCCATAGTACACTTTGTGTGCCTTTGGACACGGTTTAACAATTCTTTGTAATCATTATGAGGATTAGAAGAGAAAAACTTACCAGTATTCAACAGGCAAGGGTCATCATTGAGGCTTCGTGGAACTATTATGTTGCAACGATGTATGTCATGCAGATTCCATGCAGTTACATATTTGTCGAAGAATATCTTTGCAAGTTGTACATCAGAACTATTTGACCAATCAAGTAATTCCATGTCAGGAGCACCTTCTAACCATAAGAAACCATGGATATGTGTTGAACCTCTGTGTTCCCACTCATATCTGAAATAAATGAAGATATAGTTATTACAAACAATATAAATAGAATCATAATAAAAGTTGAAAAAGTATAGAAAAAAAATTCAACACAAACCTGTACCAAAAGTCTTTAGCTTTAAGATATTCTTAGATAACTTCCTCTTGAAAAATATTGAATCTGTGGTGCATAAATTTTTCAACAATATGAGGGTACTGGATAGCATTCTGAATTTTCATACGATGCTCATTTGAAGAACGAGAATGTGAATGTATGGGCATGAGGCTATGCAACTCTGGCCACTTTGTGTCAGCTGCACTCAAAGTAGAAACTAGAGATGGACATCCTAACTGAGTAATCATGTCCGTCAATTTAGATCGACACTTAGTCCACTATGCCCTTGTACCTCTCAGAGAAGAACCAAACTGCATAAGATGCTCATCCAACTTATTATTTGGTAAATCAGATAGTTGGTGATGCAACTCCTCAACTATTGTAGGTGAGTTATCATGTAAATGTTTCTTTGCAAAAAATGCAGTAGTTGCTTGGCTCCGATGTTGCATTATCAAGTTTAATAGGTAATATTGAAAGAGAGGATGGCTTCCAAATCTCTGATCATAGTACCTAGGAAGATGCAATGCATACTCATGAAGTTCAACATTACAAATATGTGGTTGCAACCAATCAACATCACCAGTGGGGAACAATGTTGGGAATTCCATATCGAATAACCCCTCTGTATTATATTCATTCACTGGAGAGGTTCCAATAGTAGGCCAATCCATGTCTTGAACATGTGAAGAATGAACATTATCAAGAAATGCTCTAATTTCTTCCACTTCTCTTCGTTCCATTTGGTAGGTCAGCAACAAAGGAAGAAGGATGAGAGGGAAAATGGTCAACATGAAACTCTTCATTATTACTTTCATTGATCTCAGATTCTTCAATATGACAATCAACAAATTTAATCCTGGAGGAGACATCTGTTGATCTTTCAGGCAGAGCATTCACCGAATCATAATCAATTACAACATCTCGATAGTATTGATCACATTGGATTTTGAAAAGAAATGCATCCATCACTCGAGATCTTTTGACATAACATTCATAATATTTAGACTCAGCGCCATGTCTCCTCACAATTAGAAAGTCAATATCTTCAACAAGTCGAAGAAGGCTTTGTACAATTGTAGAAATATCTTGAGGAAAGCTAATTGTATGACCACTATACTTATATTGCCCACCTCGAGCATATGTCACTTGCAAAATGGGATTCACATGTGCTATTAGCATTTCTTCAACTTGAGTAAGAACTCTTAAAATATGAGGTTGCTCACCAGGATCCATGTTATTATATCAACAAAAATGATGGGCTCCTCTTTCACTCCTACATCGTCTGCAAACAGGTCCTTCAAAGTGTTTCACAACAAGGATTCCGAGATATGATTCTTGGAAATGTGGCAGATCTGGACAACTGACAAGCTATCTACCTTTGTTGAAACCTTTTATGCACTGCAATCATGTTTTCTTCAAAATGAATATGATCTCTACTCGCCGAACCATGTTGAAAACCATTTCGATGATTAAAATATCTTCTAACATTTACTTCATCTTTAAGAACATGAGATTCCCTTCACAAATTTGAAGCATGTGGAATGGATCTATGAGAATGTCTTTCCAAATTTATGGTGTGCATTTTGCAAACCTGAGAGCATGTAAAGGCCTCTTTGTCATAAAAGACTTTAAACTTTAACTTCCAACTAATTATAAATGAAGAAAATGAAAAAGAATCAAATGCATTCAAAATTTACATTTGTGTCTTCATGTGGATGAGGGTTATGAGATGGTTGTTCTTGGATTCTAAGAACAGTGGATGGAACATTTTTGGATGTAGTTTCTTTGCCTCTATTCAAATGAGTTGTTTCCTGTTTCAAAAAAATGAAATATGTTATAAAACTAAATGTCCAAAAAAGAAAGATTCAAAAATTGAAAACCATCTAATACATTGAACATCTACATTAGTTTTAGAAATTGATCTTTTGGATTCCAATTCACCAACCTAACGAGATGAGATCATGGTTTCTCCATGAAATGCTACAAAACATAATTTTGAGGCAACTGTAAATGAGAAAATGAGAAAAATATCAAATGCACTCAACATTTACATTTGTTTGGCGATGTGGATGAACATTATGGGATGGTTCATTTTCACTTCTAACATCAGTAGATGTAACATCTACAAAGTTAATTTGTATGCCTCTATTCGAATGTCTTCTATCCTATTCCAAGAAAATAAAATATGCCATAAAATTCAATGTCTAAGCAATTAGAAATTTAAAAAATGAAAAGCAAATCAACATTGAAAATTTATATTAGTCTCGAATGTAGTAGAACAACCACTATTGCAGCGAAAACCAAAATATAATTGTGTTACCTCAATTGTGCCACACGAAATGCTATCAGGGATGACTGATTCTCTTGGTGGGACCACATTACTTTTAGAAGGGAGATTTGAAGGTCTTTTGTTTTGAGCAGCTGGATCCAAATTATCAAACAAATGTCCAAGTAAACTATCATCGAAATCATCACACAAAATGTCATCGTTACCTCCACCATGGATGTTTTGCAACCTTTGGCCATCAGAACATGCAATTGGACACACGGAAGGGTTAGGGTGGACATTTGCATGCACAATATTGATATGACATTCTTCCCGATTGCAAGTTGTTTCCCCAATGTTATGAACATTTTCAGAAGAGCATCGAACAACAAGATTATGCTGAGGAGGAGCATATCCTGATAATGAACTATCAACACGAAATGTTCTTTCCATTATATCGTCCATACTATGATACTTACAAGGAACTACAGAATCATTTTGAAGAGTGGCTTCACTCGTTTTTCTCTTATATGTAGCTCTCCTACGCTCATTTATGGCATCCTTATTTTTTTGATACTGTAAACGACGACTTTCATTAGACCTCTCATGTGATTTTGATGACAAAGTTCTTTTTCTTTTACGCATGCTTGTGCCTTCAAATGACATGTCTACAATGAATATTAATTATTCATTATGGAATCATAAACATGGAACATAAAAAGTGTATATGTTATTTTTTTTCCAACCATATAAACTTATCAAAATGTATAATGCTTTTTCCAAATGCCTAAAAACAAAAACAAAAAATTTCAAAATGGCAAAAAAAAGAATGAATTCTTCCAAATGGCTTAAACAAAAAAAGAAGTCTAAATTTCCATGTATCATATTATAATCAAAATGGAACCCATACTATTGCGACAGAACAATCTAAAAAATTGGAACTATATATACTATCAAAATATAAATATAAATATTAAAATGAACATAAACATATAACACTGTTTGAGAATCAATGACAAAAACCAATACAAATATAATGTATAACATAAATCATAGAAATTATAGTTATACAAACAAAGAAAAAGTCATAACATCGAGAAACATATACATGTAAATAAGAAAATTTAGCGGAAACAATATTAAATATTTTACATCACAAAGATCGATACAAACATAATTTTAAAGTATTACCATAAAGACACAGAGTATGTATAGAGGCAAAAATGGAAATATTTTCCACAACCACAGAGAGTATATAAAATGCAAATATTTATAGGAACTCCTAAGAAGACTAATATCCTAAGAATCCATCACCATATCCAATGGTGGAATCTCATCAACAGAATCCATACAGGCAGCAATTGCAAAAACATCTCCATACTCAATCAGATCATTGCAGTCCTCTTGTGCTGGGCACCAAAACCGAGACATCTGCTCATTAGTTGAATTATCGATATCTATTGAAAAACATATGCGAGTTACCATGTCATATAATAGGAAAGGAACTTCACTGTAGTTTCACATAAGAACCAGACCATCGACTGTTCGGAACGGAAGATAGCCAGGACATTTGCTATTTATATCTGCAGAAATTTCTTCCAACAACTTCCATCTGAAACCCCAATCATCTTTAAAGTAGTTAATTCTTCGTTGAACACATGGTTGACCAAATTGGAAATGATCTAATTCTTCAATTGACCATACAGAAGTGGATCCATCATTGACAAGGCATATCAACTGATTCATGTATATTGCTAATGACATACAACGTATGTCACTGATTGGAACAAATGAAAAACCCCACTCATTTTTTATTACATCAAACCAGTAGATTGTATACCCGTATCGAGGATAATCTTCATACTCCTTGTCGAGATACAGCCAAAACAATTTAATTTTATAAAACACTACATTCTTGGGGGGTGAAGTGCCACCAAATGGAACAACACCCCTTTTCCATAACCTATGAAGACTATTACAAAGATAAAATTCAGACTACATTCCGTCATAGATATGT
>APFE030624370.1:36387-57514 GCA_000404065.3 Pinus taeda
ATCATCCAAGAATTATTCATTTATGTAATGTAAAGGAGGTTGCCCCCTCGAAGAGGCTGAATTCTAAGGCATTGATCTATATTTTCTATCTTTTCTTGAGTTGGTTTCATAACAGTTTTAGAACAACCCAGTCATATTTTTTGCTGCTTACATTTTCCAATAATGAAAAGAACCCCGAGTTTCCAATTCGTACTGGCCCTATGTTTTTAAATTCATTTGTAAATGGATTCGTTACAAAATAGTTGTGTGTTTGGGAGCATTCTGTTGGTAAGGATAAAACCACCATTGGTCCAACAACACACTCTACTCTGTATCTTGAATCTATGAATCCCAAATGAAATTGATATATGTGGCCATTCTGATTAAGGTATTGGGCAGCAAAACAATTGTCTTCACTATTGAGGAAATGAAAAAGAAATCCAAATTGGTTCGTGGAGACATTCATGCAACGTGAAAAGAAAGAAGGGTTTTGCAAAGAATTCTTCCATTTTTTACATATTGTGCCATACTTTATCACAACCGATAAAGGGAGCCACAGCAAGACAAGTTCAAAAACTTTGAATGGAAGAGAACTCTAAATATCTAGATCCATGATGAAATAGTGAAATCACCTAACAGTAAAAAAAGAAGGCATTTGATATCAACGAAACAATTTAATGTTGAATAAAATTAAAAGTAACATAAATACATAATTTGCCACACACAATTTTCCATTTTTTTGGGACTATGTTAAATGAAAACATAGTAAAGGATCATGAATCCACCATGATGATAGACACAGTGGAAATAGCCATGGAAGTTGTTGAGACAGTCACTAAGAAGGAAGGACATCTACTGAAACATGTTAAGAAGGAAGAAACCTATGCATAGGATTTAACCTTGGGAGAAGGAACACTAACAGAGGAGTGTTTTACATAGGATGACCAATCTTTTGACGCTATCAAAAATATGGAGAAGTATCTTTCAGAAGATAAAACTCTGAAGTAAAGGAGGATGGAGAATGTCTCTTAAATGAGAGAAGTAGTGATTTATTGCAGCAGAAAGAATTTGATAATACATTGATATTTGAAATTATGACAACATAGGAACAAGTTCTTATGCAAGAAGGGTATGAAGTTCAGTTTGAAGAGCTGATATGTGAAGCAACAGTTGAGACTGTTGAACCTTATGATTTCCAAACTAATAATTTTTGTATAAATGCAGGAAACATAAGTAATGATGAAATACTTATAAAGTGTCACAGAGAAATTGCATTTCTTACACTTACTTTGTAATTATGTATTGATTTATATATATGTCCAGAGATTTAATTCCAAATTGAATAAGTGTAAGCATCGAATGGTGGAAGATGAGCGAACTATATCATTTTGTATATATATATGTATATGTATATGTATATGTATGTGTGTGTTTGTGTGCAGGTGAAGTGCAGCGATCACACAGAGAATACATAAAGAGGAGGATCGAGATGGGGTGTTGAATCCCTTAGAAGGACCAATCAAAGCTCAGGAGGAAGAGTTCGCGGCAAAATAACAGCGGGACGAAACCTTTAAAGAAGAGCAAAAATGAAGACTTAGCATAAATTCTAAGTAAAAGTAACGAGTGAAGGCGTGAAGATTGATGCTCAGGAACCGTTAGATCTGGGAAGATAAATGGCTGAGATCGAATCAGGAAGGCGAAATATTTCATCGGCGGGGTCATTATACAGTTTAATTCCCGCAAATGGAAAACCAAATTAAACTAAGAAACGATGAAAAACAAAGTCCGAATCAAGTGTCGGACTTGAAATATTATAGGGAATGGTTTATATCCCTATTGGGTCTGTAAAGATATCGGATCAGTGTATGGAAGTTCAAGGAGTCTGGCATTGAGGTTGAAAGATATGTGATCACACGACTTAATCTCAACCGTCGGATTGCAGATTGAATCGACGGTCAAGATCTGATCGCAAATCGCAATCGGAGGAAGCGGAGATCGGAGTGCACAATGGAAAGGCTTGGGGAGCCAAAACCAATGGGCCTATAGTGGAGAATCTATAAAATTTGAGATCCGCTATATATGATTCAGAGCAGGTTTCCTGTGTAATCCATATAATTGCGTTAAAGTGGTCTAATGCTAAAACATACGTTAACGTTCCGATATCGCATATCGGAGTGGAAGGGGGGATGAAGATATATATATATATATATATATATATATATATGACCGTGGAAGGAGTGATGGCTGATTGTGATGAGGTTAAACCTCAGGAAACGTGACAAGGCTGTACGGAAGGGCGGAAAGGTATGTTTATGCGGGCATTTTCCTTCGTAAATGGTTTATAAGGAAATATGCACTGATAAGAGATTTATGTGTTAAAAACATATGTAACCAAAGGTTTTGTAAAGGTTGTGAAGTGATTTTAAGTCCCGATAGAGGAGAAATAATGGAAGGCTTTACGAAAAGGGTGTATAAAGGTACGAAGGATTATGAGAATTTAAAGTCCCGTTAGGAAGGATTTGGCCTAAGGGTTAGGCTATGTGGGTATAAAGTTCTAATAGAGGTTTTTAAAGCGGGGTGATTGAGTTCTGATTCAAAGGATCTGTAGGTAACAGGGCCTTAACCATTCATGTCTAAAAATTTGACTCCTTAGAGAGTTAAATCCCTGGGTCAATGTATTTATGCATCTGTATGCATACTGTGGATATTTGCAGGGGTAACCCTACGTCATATGTTTTAATTATGTAGTTATTTTAGTGAATTAATTATGTAGTTATTTTAGTTATTATGTTTTAATTATGAATGTAATGTTTTAATCCAAAATTGAAAAGATTTGTCTCAAGGATTATGAATGATTATGAATCCAAAAATATCATTATTCTCTTATATAATTATATTATTCTATTTCTTTAAAAAAAATGCTTAAACCATTCTTAATAGTGAACAATTATAGTGAACAATTAATTAGGTTAATTATGAGTAATTTAAATATATTTATAAATAATATAGACTTATTCATAAAGTAATATGAATACAAAGACAATATTGATATGCAAATAACAGTCATAATAACTTGTGAATTATGACTGAGTAATGTGCTCTGCATATCATAGATGCAGCCGGAGTGCGTAGTAATTAACCGAAGGAGCAGAACCTGAAGAAAACCCCAAAAACATGTCAAAGTGGTTTTTAAACAGTGTAAGCAGATTATCGAGCGGATGAAGAATGGTAAGTGGTATCGAAGGGCGAGCACCCGATTCGACTTAGTGTTTGACACGTAGTAGCAAGCAGAGTGGGGAATCTGCTTTATCGGGCGGTTAAACCTCGTGCATGTTGGCAACCCGAAACCAATGTAAAGCATTGGATCTGTGGGAGTAGATCAACGACGGAGGATAATGTGAAGGCCCATGAGTGGACCTAACCATATTTAACCCAAAACCAATGTAAAGAATTGGATCTGCGGGAGCAGATCAATGGCAGAGGATAATGCAAAGGGTGGTTTTTAAACAGTGTAAGAAAACTATCAGGCGGATGAAGAATGGTAAGTGGTATCAGAGGGCGAGCACCCGATTCCACTTAGCGTTTGACACATAGTAGCAAGCGGAGTGGGGAATCCGCTTTATCGAGCGGTTAAACCCTGTGCGTGTTGGCAACCCGAAACCAATGTAAAGTGTTGGATCTGCGGGAGCAGATCAATGGTGGAGGATAATGCGAAGGCCCATGAGTGGACCCGACCATATTTAACCCGAAACTAATGTAAAGCGTTGGATCTGCAGGAGCAGATCAACGACAGAGGATAATGTGAAGGGTTGGTTTTAAATAGTGTAAGCAGATTATCGGGCAGATGAAGAATGGTAAGTGGTATCGGAGGGCGAGCACCCGATTCCACTTAGTGTTTGACACATAGCAGCGAGCGGAGTGGGTAAAACATTTTATCTGGCGGTTAAACCCCGTGCGTGTTGGCAACCCGAAACCAATGTAAAGCGTTGGATCTGTGGGAGCATATCAACGACGGAGGATAATGCGAAGGCCCATGAGTGGACTCAACCATATTTAACTTGAAACCAATGTAAAGCGTTGGATCTACGGGAGCAGATCAACGGCGGAGGATAATGCGAAGGCCCATGAGTGGACCGGACGATATTTATAAATGCAAATGTATAAATTTTGAGATCCGCTTATATGGTTCGGAGCAGAAATTTAATGTATTTCCTTTGTATTTCTATAAAGTGTTGTGCCGAGGCCTTTTATGCAAAAGTGTTATTGAAACGTTCGCTAATATATAACCTTGAGCGGTATTTCGGGCGGCAAAGTAGTGGTAAGTGGTATCGAAAGTTTTGGCTCCAATTCCACAAATCGGAGGACACGTAGTAGCGGAGGAGTGTGGGGAAACCACTCTATTGGGCGGTTAACTCCCATGTGTCTTATCAACCCAAAATATACCGTGAACCACTAGATCTTTCGAGCGAAGATCAACGGTAGAGAAGTAATAAATTTTGGGAGAGCGTTTAAAAAAAAGACTAGAACCTTCTTTTTTCTACGGGCTAGTGATATCACGGAGATTTTATACACAATCAATTCCCTTCTCTTTTTTCTACAGGCTAGTCATCTCATTTGAATTAAAGTGGAAAAATATCGCAAAAGGAAAATTTGTACATACCTGTAAGATCGATTTCTGAATGCCATTGAAACCTGAAAAAATAGTAAGGAATAATTGAATCACACATGAACTACACCAAATTATCAGAGACATCCACGAGAGCATGGAAACAATTAAAAACACAATCACTGAGAAAGCGTTTCTCCAATGCTGAAACCTGAAAAAATAGTAGGGAATAATTCAATCAAACACGAACTACACCAAATTGTCAGAGACAACAGCGAGAGCTGGGAAACAATTAAAAACGCAATCACAGAGAAAGTGTTTCCCCAATGCTGAAGCCTAAAAAAATATTAGGTAGAGAAAAGGAAGGCTATGAAAGATTTGTCACCTTTTTTACCAGATAGAACCCGAGAGAAGCCAGCAGTCCAGTTATCCTTCAACAATTCCAACAAACTTAAGTGCTAACAAAAAAATGAATGCATCCACCGAGCGTTTGATTATAATATATGGAATGGGCTTAATGACAATTTGAAATGCTCAAGATCAAGTGGCCTTGTTATTCTATCGAGCATGGAGTGGGAGAGTTATTTCCATTGTGGATTAATGGAACGATGGGTGGAATGGTGAAATTGATGGACACCTGTTCTTTGGAAAAAAACAGTTGGCAAATGGTTGAAGACGCTTAAGTTTAAGAATATGAATAGACACACGTTTCAAAATCGGGTTTGAATATATGTTTTATAATTTATTTTAAATATATTTCCAAGAGCTGAAAAAACACTTGGAAAATGGTTGAAGACGCATAAGTTAAAGAATGTAAACAGACATACGTTTTAGAACCAATGCCGCTTGGAATATATATTTTATAAATTTTTTATATACATTTCTCACTAATCAACATATGTGGTTATCAAAAAGAGGCACAGTAAATTTTTAATCATGCTTTGTAAAAAATTAATTTAAGTATGGTTTAAACATGTGATCTAGACATGCAAGAAAGTTATTGTTGCAAATTTCATTCATTGATTTAGTGATGACTACGAGAATATACTGGCATCTTTCAATTCAGGCCATCCATCAAAAGGACTAATTAAGAAAATGATTAAGTTGTCGATTCTGATACGGGGGATGCCTATCAGCGTAAATATTAAAATATACCATGGTTTTAATTTGACATGCTCTTCATTTTTTTTGTTTTTCTATCCTCGTCACACTCTCTCGCTCCAGAAATCATGGACCACAGCCTCTTGATTTTGCTTTCTTTTACATATGTGAAATCTTCCTTCAATCATTGGCGCAACTGCCCCAGTACTCTCCCGAGCCACTGCAGTCTGGGACAGTACCATACACCAAGTCTTTCCACACCTCACAGCTCTTCTATCTCATGGCATTCTGCGACATATAATTCGAGAAGCTTTCTGAGCTGCTCCAACCCTTGCATGCACTTGAACTTGGGACATCGAAGAACTGCCAACAACCATAAATTTTCCAAAGTTGGCAACTCTTCTATCTCAGCACGATTAGCAACATATAGCAACATATAACATATAGCAAATTTTCCAAAGCTGGCAACTCTTCTATCTTCAGTTTACTACATCCATCGACTATCAACAACCACAAAAATTTCTGATGTTCAAGAGATGGAAACAGTTATATCTCATCACAATTACTAAAGTTTAGTGTTCTAAGCTTTGGGAGGTGTTCCAACGCTTGTATGCTCTTGAGTTTGCTACATCCATCGACATGCAACCCCTACAAAGATGTCCATGTTTCAAGACTGGTGAGCTCATCTACTTTTTCACCATCATAGATACCACAAAGCCTTCCTACTTGCCTCAATTCCTTACAGCCACACAAGTAAAGTTCTTGAAGGTTTCGGCAAACTCGTTCAAGAAAGGTTACTTGCCTTATCTGTACTCTACACATATATAGTATCTGGAGCCTATCGAAGCCAAACATAGGTTCGTCATTGGAGTCATCCAATTCATTCAATGTTGATACTCTTTCTCTTTCTTGTTCGAGTGTTTTAAATGGAAGTTCACCCAATGGAAAATATTCTATGAGAAAGTATTCGAGATTGTTTAGCAGGAGAACATCTTGTCGTAACTTTTGTATCCCACAGGAAATCAACCTCAACTCTGTGAGTTGAGTCAATCGTCCAAAAGTATCCGGCAAGCATTTCAATCCTGGGCAATTTTTCACCCACAAATACTTCAGGCTAGTGAGGTAACTGAGGGAAGATGGAAGAACTTCCAACAAATGGTCCCCTAACTCCAGAACCTCCAACTTGCATAGATCTCCAATATCTCTTGGAAGTTCTTTTAACTCGACATCGAACAAATATAATTTTTCCAGGATTCATTAATGTGCGACCTGGGGAGGCAATTCTTTCACCTTGGAACAACATGAAAGATCCAAGAATTCTAGCGTGGTAATATTTCCAAGTGTCTCTTTGGAAATGGTGACATTCCTACATTCATTCAAAGAGATACGTTTGAGTCGATTCAAATTCCCAAAAGTATTTGGCAGCATCGCCAAGCAAGAACAATAAGACAAATCGATGGACTAGAGGTTTGGTATCTTTCCGATGGAATCGGACAGCATCTCCAAACTAGTAGCATAAGACAAATCGATGTGCTCAAGATTTGTTAGCTTTCCCAAGCAATCAAGCAATGATCTCATTCTTGTGAAATGTCTTAAGACCAAGTATGTCAAAGAGAGCATATAACAAAGTTCCTCTTGCAAAGTTTTGAGTTGGATAGTCTTGTAATAATCCACAACAATCGTTTCAAGGTACTTTAGATGTCCTATGGACTTTGGAAAATCTAAAACGGGAGAGTAGATGTTTAACTCTCACAACTTGAGAGGTGGCTCCAATGTACACATTTCCACTGTCAGAAGGATTTCGAGATGATTTTCATCTACAAACTGAGATTGAAATAAAAGAAGTATAAACACCCAAAATTGCATACCTGAGATTCCTGTTGCCACAATGTTTTCAATGCTTCCCCTCACTTCTAAAACACTTAAATTTTCAAGGGAACCCAGGAATGCAGGAAAGAATAGGGGCATTTATACCAGCAAAGCCATATCAAATGTGGTGACTACACCCTCTTCAATATAGCTTCTACATAATAATATGATTTTCGTTGTCCAGTTCCAGAAGAAACTTTCTCTCTAAATTTGAAAAACCCACCGCTCCCCATATTCTTTTTGTTGTATCCATTGTTGGAGGTACTAAAAACCTAGGACCTTCATTACTACTGGTGAGCACCAGTATTGCAGAAATAATGTTGCAAATCCTGGGGCTTCCTACTTTACTTTTATCAACCCGGTAGTTCGTAACAAACTTGGAAGCGACGGTGTTGTATGCACAAGTGCTAGCTCTTACTGCAGGTTGTCACTTCGTCAGCTAGCACAATATCACTAGAAGCTTCAAGCCAGCTTCTATAAATTTCCAAAAGAAGATTTTAATTGTGATGAAATAAAGCTAACTCTACAAAGGCTATTCGACTTGCAGAAAGAGAAGGAAGACTGTAATGTAATGCAAACCCTAGCAAACCCTAATTTTTTCAACTAACCCTACTTTTGCAAGAAAAGAGATGAAAACTGATGAAATGAGTGCCATTGACTACTGAAAATGTAAATTACATCTATTCAAGCTACTTCTGAAAGGAAATGAGAAGAAAACATATTTTTATGTTTTTGAGTGTTTTTATGTGAAATTATTATGCTTGTAATTTATCTTATTGTGATTGTGCAGAGTTTTGGTGGTGAAGGAAGATGGATTTTGTTTTTGCAGAGGTGGAGGAAGGTGTGGAGAGGTCCTAACAAGCCCCTAGTACCCTTCTGAAAACTTCCCCTGCAATCAGAGTTCGAAAAATCACTCACAGGAAATTCTACAAGAGGCTACAGGGGATCTACAGGAGGAGGCTGAGACCTATTTTTGGAGGTTTTGAAGGTGGAAAAATGATGGGAAAGGGTAACTGAAAGCTAGATGAAGGTTTTTAGGTGTCTAGAGCTTATCAAGGAAGATCAAGAGGTAACATGATGGTTGGATTTGTTCAAATGGCAAGAGGGAAGCTTATGGAAAAAACTGTAGAAATTAGGGAAGATTGGTAAAATGTTGCAAATGACTTGGGAAATATGTGAGAAGTGAGTTGATGCTAGCTACTTTATGGATGTATGGTGAGTTGAGGTGCCCTACAAGAGATCTGCACATCTACTTACGAAAACTGTTCAAAGAAAGGACTAACTATACCATGAAAACATAACTTTTTCTAGCTTGACCTAATTTCTGACCTACAAACAGAAAATGCTAAATAGTAACCTTTGAACAGAAAAGAATGCAAAGATATCTATTGTAAAATAACACGAAATGATCTAGGCAACTAAATCTGAAGCAATACATTAATCTTTCCAAATCAAGTCATCACACTAGAAATTGCATGGGAGAGCAAAATTGTGTTTTTGGTGGCAGCAGTAGTACCTTGACCTCAAATCATAGTCCCAGAAAGGGAGAAGGAGATTAGGGCCTATTGTTGGCTGTTTTGAATCTTAGCCTATCACTGCTTTAACCTACTTGAGCAACTGAAACAAAAACAACTATGCAAACCATCAAAAGAAACCTATTCTAAACAAGGTAAAATGAATCTATGTAACAAAAATTAACTCATGAGCTGAAGCAAAAAACATATAAGTACAAGGAAAGAGGTGTTGGCAGCTTGGGTTGGGCCCTAACCCAAGAGCTTCAACCCTCTGAAAGAGATCAGTGCTGGCTCAAAAACTATTTGATCTCCATTATCAAAAATAAAAGTCACATTACATAAATTGTTCTAAAAAAGGAAGCTCGAAAATAAGTTGAACAATTGCTGCACAAAAGTGCGAAAATTCTACTAATGACTGGCTAAAATCCAACTAAAAAAACTGAGCATCTAAGCCCTACTATTTGTACAACTCGAGCCTCCAACATCTCTCCTAAAATCAAGGAGCTCAGCTTTCCAAAACTGCAGATAAATAGCAGTCCTCCTTTACTTGCTCGGCTGCCCCTTGGATGCACTAATGTGGCTGCTTGTGCTCTGAGTTTGTGATGGAGAATTCGAGGTAAGGGTTCATAAATGAAGGGGACACCCCCTTACAAATCCTCTTCCATGTTTTCCTCAAATATTGGCTGCCAAATGCTCGTAAATCCTTTGACTTTGTCAAAAATTGACCAAAAAATATGCATAAAGCACACATTAGACTTCATGGCATAATGACTAACCCAATTCACTCTATTAGCATAAATATAATAAAAAAAATGCAATAAACTAATGAGAATGGTGCTTAAGTTGAATTAAGAGGCAAAATGAACTCATATAATTACCCATTTTTGGGGCTCATCAACTAGCACATGTGAACACTTAGTTAGAGCATGGGACTACATGCAAGATCCTTTCTGCATGATTTACTCCCTGATTTGCTCCTCCTTTCACTCCGCAACTGGTTGGTTCTCTCTGGAACTTGTTGTAGGTGTTGATTCCTCTCATTGATCACCACTATGGCGCATTACCTTGGGATCTTCACCCAGTAATGCTATATCATGAGCATTGTAACCTATTTTCTGAATCAATCATTCTTTTTTGTTCTTTCGGTTCTTTTAGTGTTTTTTCTCTACAAAGCTGTGTGTTCAACCTTTACTAGCGAGATTCATCTTTGCAGGTTTTCTAACACATTTACATGGTATCAGAGCCCACAGGTTGCTAGATAAAAGGCGCACTAGTACTTTATTTTGCAGGTATTACAGATTGGAGATCAAAGATTGATAGAAACATAGAGTTTCCCAAAGCATCAATCCTAACACCATACAACTATCACGTACAGAAGGATGAAATGGCTTGATACCTTCATCAAAAAGGATTGTATAGGATTACCATGGCTACAGAAGTGGAACCCACTTCAGCCATACAAAAATCCAAGTACCTCATCCGCATGGATGAGGCCCACGGATCCATATGCATGTGCATCTCCCCAGAGTTTCAGTTTCATCTATCTGCCTACAGTACTCCCAATGAGATTTGGAAAAAGGTTGAATAACTCTACAAGAAACAGGATGAGATGAAAGGACATCTTCTCGAAGTGGAGCTGCTCTCATTGGATCCGTGAAACTATCACAGAATTCAAGACTTCTTCACCAAATATAATGATCAATTGCTGCAACTCAAGGGTTTTGGAATTGACAAATCCAAGGAGGAGAGTCACCAAGTTCTATCTATTATGTCGAATCTTAGACCAGAGTACTTTGTCTTTTTGTCTACATTTTATTAGGTAAGGCTCGCAACAGGTAAATCCTACACTATGCCTTCTCTAAAAGAGTTCATGGAGTCCCTCACTTTTGAGCAAGATAAACTCATTGGCATGGGGAAAATCAAACCTCCAAAAGTGCATGCACTTTTTGTGCATGATGGCAGCCACAATAAAAATCACAGATCTGATTCAAATCAGAAAAATTAGAAGCAAAAATACAAGGGAAAATTGCATTCCCATCTAAAGAAGGAAAGGTACATCAAGCCCTTCAATGACTCCTATGGCCGCAGAAATGAGAAAGGGAAGAAAGGAGACAAATGCACCTACTTTCACCGAGGATTCCATCCGGAATCCTCCAGCATGAAGAAACAAATTAACCAAATGGTAGAAATCCTTCAGAAGCACAACCTTGGGGACCACATCCCTCAGGGCCCCAAGAAGAAAACTGAGGATCTGCCACACGAGAAAGGTAACAATTTTCATGTTTTAGTTGCAATTAACTTTTCCCCTGATGCATGGATTATATATTATGGTGCATCACATCATATGGCTACTGCAAAGGAAGTCTATTCCTCTTTGGATGCATGCAAAGGACCTCCCATCCTCATGGGAGATGACTCACCTATTGAGGTCACGGAAAAGGTAGAGTGGAACTTTTACACATAAGCTTTGAAAATGTGCTTCATGTTCCAAAACCCTCAGTAAACCTACTTTCAATTTATTAGATCACTCATTTTGGCACCAGAAAGAGAGTGGAATTCACTCCCGATGCAGTGAACATATATGACCTACATAGCAGCTCCAAAATTGCAACAGGTGAGGTAAACAATGGAGCTAGACTGTATACATTTTCTAAATTTATTGAATCTAAATCCTCCTTATCTCTTACACATGTTGATGATAATAGTAGGCTTTGGCACGAGAGGTTTGGTCACTTAAATTACAAGTATATGCATCAGCTAAGCAAGCATGAGATGGTGGAAGGCTTGCCAAATATCAGTTTCTCCAAAGGAGTTTGTGAAGGGTGTGTCCTTGGCAAACATCGTAGAGAAACGTTTGACACCGGCAAGACTCACAGAGCATCCTCTCCTCTAGATCTGATCCATAGTTATCTCATAGGGCCTTTTCCTCATCCTTTCATCGACAAAGCAAGGTATGTTCTTACATTTATTGATGGTTTCTCATGGTATACTTGCGTGTATCTTCTCAGGGATAAATCTGAAGTTTTTGCGCACTTTAAAGATTTCAAAGCACTAGTTGAGACACAGTCAGTGAGAAAGATCAAAGCCCTCCTTAAAGACAATGGCGGGGGGAATATGTTAACACAACACTTTAGAACCTTTGCCTTGAGTCTGCATACAGTTGCAACACACAATTCCATACACTCCGTAGTAGAACGGAGTTGCTGAGAGAAAGAACCGATCTCTCAAAGAGATGGCTTCCTGCATGCTACATGCTAAGTCACTACCTCATAAGCTATGGGCTGAGGCACTTAATTGTGCTAACTACATCCAAAATATATCTCCTCATAGATCTGTCAAGGATCAAACCCCCTTTGAGGCTTGGAGTAGCACTAAACCAGAGGTCACCCACTTCCGTGTTTTCAGCTCCTGAGCATGGGCCAGGATCCCCTCTGAAAAGAGGAAAGCTCTTGATCCACAGACCATTGAGTGCATCTTTGTTGGATACCGTGATGGTGTGAAGGGATATCGACTCCTGATTTCCTCTACGGACAAGCTCATCATTGAGAGAAGTGTCAAATTTTAGGAAAGTCTCTCACATGCACCTCAATTTCCGCATGCAGATGCCTTTTATCTACCTCATGTCCAAGATGATGACTCAGTACACTCAGATGCAGATACAAAGCATGTATATGCCGAGGTAGAGCATGAATATGTAGAGACAGAGTCTTTAGATACATATCCAGTGCATGCATATGATGATCCACATCGAAGCCCAGATCGGGCTTCCAGCAGTGAATCAACTTCCCCTGCCATAAATGAGAGAACAAGGAGCTCAAGTAATATATATGCACAAGACCACCCAGCTGCTAGAAATGGTCTTGTGGGGGATAATTCTGATCCGCAGTGGATTAGCTCAGAGTTTATTGAGCCTCCTCTTCCCCTCACTGCCACTGAACCAAGACCATCCCGGCATTATCATTTGGTTCAGTCTTCTAATATGCGGTATTATGTTGAGGCTTCTGGGCATCCCTCTTGGGAGTCCGTCATGGAGGAGGAGTTCAACTCCCTCCTCGAGAACCAGACCTGGGATCTGGTCCCCCTTCCTTCAGGAAGGAAGCTTGTCCGATGCAAATGGGTTTACAAGACCAAGAGTGTTGTAGATGGGAAAATCACCAGACAAAAATCCAAGCTAGTAGCCAAAGGCTTCCAGCAAGTGCATGGAATTGATTATGATGAGACCTTTGCTCCAATAGCAAAGATTGATTCCATACACCTTGAACTTGCCATTGCGGCTGCCTAGTGGTGGGAAGTACATCAGATGGATGTAAATAATGCCTTTCTTCACGAAGACCTATCTGAGGAGATCTACATGGAGCAGCCACATGGTTTCATTCAAGATTCATCTTTGGTCTGCGGACTGAAGAAGTCTCTCTACAGCCTTAAGAAGGCCCCGAGAGCTTGGTATGCGAAGATGGATTTTTTTCTCTTATCACAAAACTTCGAAAGATGTAATTCTGATCCGAATGTTTACATGCTCAGGACACATGATTCTCTTCTTATCTTATTTTTGTATGTGGATGATCTCCTGATCACCAGCAGCTCGGCTTCAACCATTTCTGTAGTCAAGAGGACCTTGCATGATAGGTTCTTGATGACGGACATGGGTCCATTACACTTCTTTCTTGGTCTTGAGATCAACCAGGGTGCCATAGGCATCAAACTATCTCAGGCTAAGTATACACGAGATCTCCTCGAGAGATTTCACATGACTAACTGCAAGCCAGAACCGACTAATTTTCTGTCTGGGGTCCACCTTGAGAATGGAGGTGACACTCCATTAGTTAACAGTACTCTCTACCAATAGCTAGTGGGGAGCTTACTGTACCTCGCCCACTCTAGACTAGATCTCTCATATGCAGTAGGGGTAGTTTCTAGATACATGCAGCAACTGCATGAGCTACACTGGAATGTTGCCAAGCACATCCTCTGACATGTGCAGGGAACCATCACCTTCGGGATTCACTATGCAGCAAGCACTGCATTGAATCTCCTTGGCTTCACATATTTTGATTGGGTGGGCGACAACATTGATCGCAAGTCCACCTCCGGATATTCACTCAGTCTAGGGTCTAGCCCTATTTGTTGGTCAATCAAGAAGCAGGATGTTATTGCTCTCTCTTCAACTGAGGCCGAGTACAGAGGAGTATTCAACATCACCACTCAGGCTCTGTGGCTACAACACTTCCTCATTGAGTTGGGCGTCTAGTTCCACCAGTCCACTGTCATCTGGTGTGACAACCAGAGCACTCTCAAATTTTGTAGGGATCCAGTACAGCGGCAATGGACGAAGCACATAGAGATCCATATGCACTACATCAGAGACTTAGTACATGATCGGGTCACTGATTTTTGGTTCTGTTCTTCAGCAGAACGGACTGTAGACATCTTCACCAAGACTTTCACTGAGTAGAAGTTTCACTCTCTGCACGATTGCCTTAGAGTGAAGGACATAGTTGCTTAGCAACTATCTTTTCTTTCTCTTTTCTTTTGATTACATTAGATTTTGAGGGGGGGTTTTTCCCACGAGATTTTCCCTCTTTCCTCAATTTTAGTACAAGTTGCACTATATTTTCGGTGACCTTTGGCCTTAGTTGCGAGGGCCCATTTTCTATTTTTCCCCATAGCGGTGTTTAGGGGGGGTGTTGGAGGTACTACACACCTACGACCTTCATTACTGGCACATGCGGACACTTAGTTAGAGCATGGGACTACATGCAAGATCATTTCTACATGATCTACTCCCTGATTTTGTCCTCCTTTCACTCTGCAACTGGCTAGTTCTTCTGCATGATTTACTCCCTGATTTGCTCCTCCTTTCACTCCGCAACTGGCTAGTTCTTCTGCATGATTTACTCCCTGATTTGATCCTCCTTTCACTTCACAACTAGCTAATTCTCTCTAAAACTTGTTGTAGGTGTTAAGTCCTCTCATTAACCACCACTATGGCGCATTACCTTGGGATATTCACCCAGTAATGCTATATCATGAGCATTGTAACCTATTTTTTGAATCAATCATTATTTTTTGTTCTTTCGATTCTTTTAGTGTTTTTTCTCTGCAAAGTTGTGTGTTCAACCTTTACTAGCTAGACTCATCAGTGCAGGTTTTCTAACACATTTACATCCATAGCTTCTCCTATAGAAAAGTAGACCATATCTAAGAATATTTACCGGTACTCTTGGTCGAGTGAATTATAAATATTTTTCAGCGTTTCTCGTATGTCCGTGAGTGGTATCTTGTGAAATTCATTCAATAGCCCTTCCAATATGTGTCATATCTTCCACAAAGAAGAGCCCCAGTAACTTTCAAAGACAACGACAATCCATCACAGGCCCTTACAAACCGTACCACCAGATCTATAAATCCTGGTGGTGGATGCGGCTGATTGAAGGCATATGAGCAGAACAACTCTTGGGGGTGTGCTCTATTCATCCCAGTGAGCTTATAAATTGATGAATCCACTATTTGTGAACATAGGAGAGCATGCTTATCTCGAGAGGTAACTAGTATCAAGCTATTGGAACTAAGAACATCCCTAATTGATAAGAATGCATCTAATTGATCGGCCTTCTCTACATTATCTAAAACTATCATTGCATTACAACAAGCTAGGTAACATTTAAGGATTATCACACCTTGGTCCACAATCTCAATTTTAGTATTCCTGTGTGTCAAGTCCTTACTGAGCTTCACTTGCAAATCAATCAAAGATTTTCTAGCTACAGTTTCACTAACATTAGATAAAAAGAGGATCCATAATACTCAGAGCACCTACGGTTGAAGATCTGTTTCACCAAAGTGGTTTTCCCAATATCACCAACACCTACAATTCCCACAACCCTGGCCTGGACGTCACTCTCCTGCCCCTACTGCGAAAGCACTGTACTTTTAAAGTCTTGTAGTTTATCATCCAAACCAGTTGGATATTTAGCCACAAAAAGTGGTGTTTTTGGACCTTTTTTCATATGCTTCGCACAACTTCGTCCAGGAGCTCCTGCTCATTCCTGGATGAATAAAGAATGAGAAACGCCTAGGTAAATATGAAGTGTTGGTAGAGGAATAAGGATAACAATCACACATCTAACAACAACACATATGCACTATGATTTATTTTGAAAAACCACATGGTGGAAACATCAGAACATCCCCAAAACTTGTGACATGGAAAAACCCCAAATTTGGTCAGATGTAATAGGATATACTCAATACCACAGATCTGTCACTGATTCAAAGTACCCGAAACTACAACTGTTAACCTAATAACTTTAGCTTCTTCACTTAATCAAATTTAATTAATATCAAATACCAATCAAGGAACTAAAACGAACACGAAACAGTTAAAAACGTTTACCCATTAAAGCCCTTCAGTTTGTAACCCTTCATATTTGCGACATGAGAAAGAGCAGCTCTCCAGCCTTGAATGGTAGAGGAGGCGTGACGTGGCTTCTCTCCATTATTTTGAGGGTCACTGCTTCTATTCTGCTGGAGTTTTTTTAGGGCTTCAACGTATGCTCATTTTTTGTCGTTCCACCTGACCTTAGAAGGCTCGACATTGAAAACGATTCGAACAATGAGAGCCCCAAACTTGAGCATAAGGACTAGTTCATCGAGGCACCATGTCGATTCCGCATAAGTCTGAGAAAAAATCGCAATGTGCAGAGAAGCCACTCGAATAGCGACTTCGTTTTGAGACTTGATGTTGTGTCCGGCCTCCAGTTCAGGCTTGTTAAGAAACAACCACAATGCATGTTCACGAAGGCACTTGTCGAGATGGCTAATGAAGGTGTTTTTAACATCGAGCCCCCAATGATTGATGAAAACATCATATCGGGTATAAGAGGTGGAGGCAGAAGAGGATAAAGCATCGTCCTTCTATTGCGGTGCGGTGGTAGGTTTGCCATTAATGAATGGATGGATTGAAGAAAATAAGATGAAGAGGTGGGACAATGAATAAGATGAATAGCTGAGGCGGTTATTCAAAATTGGAAGCAAGAAGTTGCAACCGAACCCTCGCCCCTTCGGCCAAACCAGTATTGTATCTCACTATGGGTGGAAAGGATGTGGCCCAAAGAAACTACTAAGGTGGGGATTAGCACTCGTAATCAAAAGATGTAACAACAAGTTTCTTGCTTGGAATATTCCTGGAGGTTTCTTGATTGAAATATTCCAAATAATTAAAAGTTCCACCATCACAAGTATTTTTCTTGCTTCGAATATTCCCAGAGGGTTCTTGCTTGGAAATATTCCAAACAATTAAAAGTTTCACTATGACAACTCTTTATCTAAACCTACCTTTCACTTTTGTCACGGGAAACGACGGAATGTGCATATGTTTAGAGGTATTATTTCACTTTTGTCATAGGAAACGATGGAATGTGCATATGTTTAGAGGTATTATTTCACTTTTGTCACAGGAAACGACGGAATGTGCATACGTGTTAGAGGTATTATTATAAACAAATTTATTGTTGATTTTTCTTGGTTCATAATGGAAAGTTTTTATCTTTTGGTTTCTACGTATATCTTTTAGTATGTAATATCTTATTATACCAGGATATATTATATCTGTAGCTATCATGATATAACAATTTATTATTCATTTTCTATTAGTTTTGCTTTGACTAAAAAAAATTAAAATCTATCCAAAGTTTAACATTATGAAATTAAATTTATTATTTTTAAATCAAATATGATTGGTTTGAAATGTATTTCTTGTTATTGTGTAATGATGACAAGAATTGACTTTTGTGTACTCTATTATTAATTATGATGTACTATATCACTGATTACTATGTACAATAAATATAAATAGTTTGAAAAATAACATTATATATTAATTACTATGTACCATAAACACAAATGGTTTGTAATTAAATTCAAAAATTCCGTTTTCTCATTGGTGGAAAGTATTTAATAGACCATTTTTATGGGTTTTATTTTTTAATTTACAAAAAAATAATTTAAATATATATAAATTCGAAAAAATATGTAAAAATAACATGTGTACAATTTGTACAAGTCTCATTATATCAATCTATACTCTAATGACATGACATGTGTACTATAATATGAGCGTTATAGAAAAAAAATTGTTATCATTCAATATTAAATAAATAATTATTAACTTATCATTCTCATCAATGTCAATTATATATATAGTGGTTGCGGGAGGAGGATGGCTTTGGCGTTGCCATAGGGCGGAAGGAGGCGCATGCATCGCCGAACTAGCAAAGGACTAGGGTAAAAAAAAAATTACTACAGCTAACCGCAGCATTTGCTGCAAACTGTTTCAATCCTCTTGACAATAGTCGCCATCCGGCTCCTGCACTCGCGGTTAACTATCTTTCCGGCGGTCTCGGGGGCGGTTCCCAGCATCATGGATAGTATGGATTTCGAGGAGGAGGTAGACTACTCCTAGGACCCGTATCACGGGCAGTCTATCTTCCATAGCCCTAACCCTAACTGCGCCAACTCTGAATTGCTACCGTTCTCAGTTTCGGTTTACCCTTCCTTTGCGCCAGTTGTCACTCTCCCAAGTTATTCTTCATCCACCTTACAATTTGGCTCTCTTTCCCTTGATTCTCTGAGCCTTGACTTCCTTCCACTATCCCCGGGGACCCTAAACCTGCTCACCGCTGTATCTCCACCATCGCCATCATTCGATCTGATCCCTTCGAGAATTCCCTCGCCCCCATCTTGCCTTGATCCCCAAATTATACCAAACCCTAGCACCCTCCCTTAGGTAGCTTCGAAACACCCGTGATTATGGTCAAAGCAGTGACACAACAGACTCAAGAAGGCATAGATCCGTTGCAAGGACACCCATCCGCTCCACGGACTGGGAAGAGGAAAGTAAAGTGTGTGAAATCTACCTCAAAGGACCTCACAATCACATTTGGAGAGGACATCTCGATTGGAGAGGTAGTGGACAAAGCCAATACGGTACTGGTTGGGCATGTCAGAGGAAGGGCATACTTAGCGGCAAGATTAATAAGCTGGGTCAAGGAAATCTGGGGCGGCACTCTCAAAGAGCTACCAGAGGTTCGGAATCTAGCAAGGGGATGGTTTGCGCTGCATTTCTCCAAGGCAGACTACACAGAGCTAGTTCTTGCGAAATATTGGCACATTGAGATGGCATCGGTTCTACTCAAATGTTGGAATCCATTATTCGACTCAGAATGGGAGCAAATAGGAGCCGGCCCCATATGGGTTAGATTACCAGGGCTACCTCTACAGTATTGGTCTGAAGCAATATTTGTAAGGATTGGAAATGCCCTTGGTACATATCTAGATTACGACAAGACCTATGTGCAGACCAAGAACAGATCAATGGCTAGAATTTTGGTATATTTAGATACGAGGGAGGGCCTGGAAGAGAAAATTACCCTAAAATTGTGGCATTACCCCAGAGTCCAGATCCTGGACTATGAGGGGGTTCCTTTTCGATGTAGGAGGCGCCACAAGGTAGGGCATATCTACAAGGATTGTCCTCTTCTCATGAAATGAGCTGACCCTCATCGCTTTCCTACACCTCAAAAGGGAAAAGCAATAGTTAATCAGGCCAGCACTCCGATATCGGCTCATAGAGCACATGATTGAGGCGAATCCTCTAAAGCAATGAATGTGCATCACAAAATGCCATCGCCTCCATTGACCCGTGCTAGAGATGCTACTGCTGCAGAGGCTGCTAGAAAAGCGGGTACATCTCTATTTTCTCCCCTATCTCAAATGTTACTTATGTCTCATTTGCTTGCAGTGCATCATCATATACTTCATATGCATTGTATATGTCTCCTGCTATCTCTTGTGAGATCTCCTCGCCCCCTCCCTTCATCTCCACCACCTCCACATCCTTTCCTTCTCCCCCTCCCTCACCCCTGCCATCGGTCATGGATCGACCTGCTATGCCCCATTCATACAACCTTCACTCCCGCTTCATCTCGGACACCATCAACCATACTAGACTAGGTCTCACCTTCCCTGGGCCGGTAATTCAAGCGACTCGGGGCCGTAAATCTAATCTCTCAAAAGCCATTCTGAAGGCTAGGGCAGAAGTAGTCTCTGGCAAAAAATCCACTCTTGAAGGGGTTCTTAGAGTGATGAAAACCCCCGAGAGGGTTCCACCATGAAATGCCTCTCCTTCAATTGTAGAGGCATGGCTAGTGCCTCCAAAAAACTAGCCCTACAGAGGTTAATTGATATTGAACCTGTGGATATTATCATGTTGCAAGAAACCCTGGGAAACACTGAGTCCATCAACCGAACCCTAGCAGCCATTAAACCTGGTTGGCAATTCCTCTCTCTGGATGTTGTGGGTAGATCAGGGGAACTAGCCATTGGATATGATCCTCACTCCATAAATGTATCAGCCTCTTGGGGAGGAGTGGGATTCATTGGCTTGGACTTATTCTCGACTGACCTAGGTATGACAATCAGAATTATCAATGTGTATGGACCCTGTCAGCGGAGAGATGAATTTTGGCAGCATTTCCTTAATATTGAAATCACAGTTGTTGATCAGTTGATTATTAGGGGTGATCTTAACTTCTCCATAGGCTTTAGGGAATCCTGGGGATCACAAGCTCAAGTTGACCCTATGTTAGAATTCTTCAAGGACACCTTGGATCTGTACAACCTCACTGATGTCCCAATGATCAAGCCCTTGCCCACTTGGAGAAACTGAAGAGTTGGGGATGCAGCTCTGGCTAGAAGGCTTGATCGTTTCCTAATTAAAGTGCCTTTGCTTCAGCAGCTCAATAGATATCGACAATGGGTAGGGTCCAGAGGGATATCAGACCACTCACCTATTTATTGGAAATCTTAGGACCTGAAGCCAAAATAAAGTCTCCTTTCAAGTTTAATCATGTTTGGCTCCAAGACCCAAGATATATCAAGTTGGTCTCAGACTATTGGACATCCCATCCCATCTCTAGTCACAGATTTGCGGCTGAAGGATTCTGTCACAACCTCGCTCAGATAAAACACATATCCATCACTTGAGCAAAGGAGAAAAAAA
>APFE030624378.1:0-25056 GCA_000404065.3 Pinus taeda
AAGTTAGAGATTATACCATGCAGTGCATTAAAGGGAAAAATAAATATTTCTCTTAAAGTACATGAGGGAATGAATTACTTTTAATCATTAACCAATGTATTTTAAACTTGCATATTTTAAAATATTGTTAACTTTACCCCAATAAAAAGATATACACATATATACATGTGTATATAACATATATCATAGTGAATATTAAAATAGACTTCTATTAATCAAACACAAATGTCTATAAGGAAAAGTCACATGGAACAAGTGAGTAATTTACCCATTTGTTTCTAAGTTTATTAGAGTTGGTTATGGGTTACAGTGAAATTACATAAATATATAAATTTATTTGTACTCTTCCCACTTTCTGAAAATGGGTATGTATAATCAAATCCCAAGTATACCAGAAATATATGTATATAGTGAAGTAATGATTAGACTATTCAATAATCCATGATATATTTTCTCTTTAAAGAATACAATGAAGAGATTTTAAATGAGGAGGAAGAAACCGATGACAATCTTAGGGTCAAATCTTTCAAAGTACAATTCTATTTCACTTCTATTTATTATGGTTTAAATATATTACTCATACTAAATGTATTTAAAATGGTTTAAAATCATCAATACAATATATTGGTATGGTATAGTAGTTAATTATTTGAGCTAGCATAAAAATACCATATGAAATCTGAAAGATAATAAACTTATCAACCTGATACATAGGAGGTCGATGATAAGTCAAATACCAATAGAAATAAAATTATTATATACATAAGAATTTAACATGATTCACTTTCTTATACATGTTTCACTTATTACGTTTCCAGTTCATATTACTATAAACAAGCTCAAACTCATATCAGGAAATTAGAGTAGAGTAAAAAAAAAAGAGAATGATTAATGCAAATGCAATATGTATAACTTTAACCATGGACAAATTGCGGGTTTTATCTTTATTTTAAATTATAAACACAATTATAAGGTAAAAAAAAGAGGTATGCAATATGTATAACTTTAACCATGGACAAAATGCGGGTTTTATCTTTATTTTAAATTATAAACACAATTATAAGGTATGTCACAAATAAGTTTCATACACCAAGCCTGAACTGCAAAGGACTAGAATTAAAATTTTAAACTATTTTTATAGGTGGAAAGCCTGAATAGAAATAAAGAGTTACTGTCCATCTAGATCTAAGACTCTAGAAAAAAAATATGACCATTACATCATTAGAAAAACAAGAAACCCTGAATTGGAATCAATGAATAAAAGTTTAGAGTTGAAATCCACATTAACTTCATAGAGATTAAGAATGAATTGATGATTTCCCACATATGGAGCAAAAAAATTGAAGTCAAATCCAGAACAAGTAGAATGCCTTAGTGCAACCATTTCTCTTGGAGAATGTACATATAACCATGGATACAAAGACAATGGATTAGAACATGGGAAGTGCATTATATAGATTTATAAAGTAAGAAGTACTGAAAAAATTAAATATACACCTAAGAGTAAGAGCATCATTTTATCCTCTCCAAAGTTGTGGGTTCTAGGAGATACACATATTAGTACTATATTATACTAAAAATCTATGGAAATAAAAAACCCACTATCAAAATCTAAGAGGCTTCATGAGGTAAATGATTTTGGTGCATTAGCCATGGATAGCCATGGAAAAATATATACACAGACTTTAACTTTTAACCCTCTAGGGTTATATTGGAAAAATATCCCAATTTGCACGGAAATCCTAGAAAATTGTTATTATGTCAATTTAGTATTAAAATAATGAGTTGACTAAGGAGTAAAGATAGAGTATACCCAAAATCTATTCCATATTCGAAGAAAAACCCAAGTCAAAATACAGCATAGGATTGAAATTGTAAAAGGAAGTTTATGCCACAATGGAAAGGAAAGGAAGAGGAAGCCTACCAAGTAATTTTCATGAGTCAAAACACAAGAGATGAGTGAATCCTATCTGTAGTCACATTTGTACCTTTAAACAGAGCAAGGGTTATAAGAATTATTGACGAAAAATGTAAAACCCAATTGTACAGAAGAAATTAAAGAGAAAAAGAAAAAGATACCTCATGATGGTAGCCTCAAATCCAAATTATGGAGGCCTAAATGAGACAAAGCTTGTGATGGTTCACATTGAAGCCAAACTGAGTACCTACATTGAAATCAAAAGAATAAGTGGGAAACAATTAGAAAATATAAAACTGGAGGATACAGGAAAAATGAAAAATCACCATTAAATAACTTCACCAAAATTGAGAGAAATTACCTCTCTTAGCAGAGTGACAAATGAAATTCTTGGATGTAAACATGTTCAAACCTAAAACTAGCAGGGAGTGGACCAAGTAGTGTTCTAGAAGATTATTATCACATCTTCAACAAAAGAAGCATGATATGCTTTAGTGACAAACTATAAAGGTATGGCCAAAGTCAATATTTTTAAGTTGCAGAATACTAGGAGAGATTTTGAAAGTCTGTAGATGAAGGAGACAAAGGACATCAATTGTTTCACGAATCGAGCCATAATTGTTGTAAATCAGTTAAAACTTTATGGTGAAGATATTAAAGATCAAAAATTGGTTGAGAATGTCCTCAGATATTTATATACCAAATTTGATGTTGTGGTAGCAATAATATAATAAGCCAAGGATTTGGCATCATTAACAGTTGATGAGTTGATGGGATCACTTCTATCACATGAGACAAGGATAGACAGAAATAAGGATTTGACTTTAGAAACCACTTTCAAAAGCTAGGTTTCTATTTTAAGAGACATAGGTTGAGGAAGAAGTAGATTAAGAGGTAGAGGGCGAGGCAGAAGATATTGTGCTCAGAGTTATGGTTGAAAAGAGCATGAACATGAAAGTGGAAGCAACTGCAGGAATTTGAGCAATAATAAAAAATTTGACAAATCAAAGGTGAGATGCTATTATTGCAATACATTTGATCAAGATGCTCGTGATTGTAGGAAGAACATAGCTGATCAAGGTAACGAGAGACCTAATGTCATTACAAAGAGTACTAACTCCAAGCTCCTAGCTTTCCATACCATGCATGAACCTTCTAATAATGTGTGGCTATTGGACACTGGTTGCAGTAACCACATGGCAAGCAATAAGAATTTGGTTGCAAATTTGGATCAATCTATGAAAATATAGGTAAAGTTGGGGACTGACAAGACTGTGGATGTAGATGGAAAAGGAGTGGTCAACACTATGACCAAATAGGGGGAGGCAAAGAAAATCTCAAAGTTATATTTTGTTCCTAGTTTCAAACATAATTTGTTAAGTTTCGGTCAATTGAGCAGAAAGTATACAAAGTTATCTTTCAAGGTCAATAATGTGTTATATATGACAAGCCCCCAAGCAAGTAGCTGATAGCGAAGGTGTGAACAAACTCTTTCCTCTACTTATGAATTACAGTGATTAGGTTTGTTCTTTTATAGTTGCATGCTCTAATGATTATTGGTTACGACACCTTCAATTTGGACACTTGTACTTTTTTGGTTTAATATTGCTACAACAGAAACAAATGATCAGAGGATTACCTCTCATCAAAGAACCTGATATTACTTGTGTTGCATCTTGCGAAAGTAACAACGTGAAACTTTCCAAAGGGAGTCACATACCGAGCAAAGAAACCTATTGAGCTAGTGCATATAGACTTGTGTGGACCTATAAGGACATAGTTGATTGGTGGAAGTAGTTACTTCCTCACTTTCATTGATGACTATAACATAAATACTTTGGTTTTCTTCTTGAAATAGAAGTCTGGAATTTTTACAAGGTTTAAAGAATTCAAAGCCTTACCAGAGAACCAAAATGATTGGAAAATCAAGGTATTGACGTCAGATCGTGATGGAGAATATGATTCAAAGGAATTCCATGACTACTACAAACAACATGGAATCAAAATACAACTTAAAACTAGGTACATGCCACAAAAAAATGGTGTAGCGGAGAGAAAGAACAAGAGAATTACGAACATGGAAAGAAGCATGTCGAAAGGTAGAAACTTGTCTAATGATTATTGGGTAGAAGCAGTTGCATTTGCTATTTATGTGATCAACAGATCTCCCACAAAGAGTTTGATGAATATAGTACTAGAACAAGCATGATCAGGTATGTCTTGCAACGTGTCTCATCTTAGAGTCTTTGAACATGTAGCTTATGCACATGTGCCTAAGGAGCGAAGAAGAAAATTGGATGATAAAAGTGGAAAATGCATATTTACTGGTTATAGTGAGAAATAAAAATCTTAGAAATTGTATAACCCGGTAACAAAGAAGACCATAATTAGCAAAGACGTTGTGTTCAAAGAATAAGAGTCATGGAATGGAACTGTAGACAGAACAGTTGATGCACAAGTGCCACTGATGGAAGAAGATGATGTAGCAGAAAAGGAGCAGTAAGAATCATAGGTGAAGACACCAAACATAGACACACCAACAAGGGCTCCAAAATTTTCATAACAGCATGGATCTTCAAGGAGATCAATAGATCGAGATTCTCTCAGCAATCAATCAAGTGATGAATTAAGAAATGGTAAAGGAAAGATGAGAATTCTGAAAGATATTTATGATTATTTGGATGTGAGTTCAAATTTTACATTTTTTTCATTTGAACCTTCAAATTGGGTTCAAGCCATTGATGAAGAAATTGAAGCTATTGAAAAGAATGATACATGGGATTTGATTGATTTACCAAAGGACAAAAATCTCATTGGTGTAAAGTGCGTATACAAGACAAATTTGAATTAGAAAGGTGAAATTGATAGATTTAAAGCTAGACTTGTAGCAAAAGGATTCTCATAGCAACCGAGAATAGATTTTAGAGAAACATTTTCTCTAGTAGCCAGATTGGATACTGTAAGAGCAGTTCTAGCAACATCAACTTAGAACAAGTGGAAATTATATCGGATGGATGTGAAATTGAAGAGAACAAAGTTCCTTCTATAAATTAATTACTCCAAAAGATTTGGAATATAAAGATATCCATGAGGATACAAATACTATATATTAAAATGTGTGAATAAGAATGAATTACAATGATAACGAGAGGCTTGGTTATATATCAAGCAAGTGTCTCTTCCTGGAGAGTCGTGTCCTATTTAGACATGCCTCTTCAACCTAATTACTAACTATTATTAACTAATCATTATTACAATTATCCTTATTAATTATATTTATGTTATTTATATATTTTATTCATAACAAAAATCAACCTTCTTGAATGGAATTCTAGAAGAAGAAATTGATGTGGAACAACCTCCAGGATATGAAGTTGAAGGTAACACAGAGAAAGTTTACAGCATGAGAAAAGTGATCTATGGACTGAAGCAATCACTTAGAGCTTGGTATAGAAGAATTCACAACTATGTGATCAAGAATGGATTTTGCAAAAGTAACATTGAACCTACCCTGTTCACGAAGGTAAATGAGCGTGGACAAATTTCGATTGTTTCCTTATATGTTGATGCCATGATTTTTACAGGTGATTTTGAGTTGGCTGAATTTAGAGCAATCGTGATGAAAGAATTTGAGATGAAAGATCTTGGTCGCATGAAATATTTTCTTGGGATACAAGTGGAGCAATCTAAAAAAAGGAATTTTTATTTGCCAAAATAAATATTCCAAGGATTAGTTGAAAATATTCAGGATGCAAAATTGCAAACATATCCCTACACCAAATACAACAAGTACAAAGTTAAGCAAGGATGATGAAGGATAAAATTTCAATCCAAATCTATTCAAAATATTGGTTGGTAGGCTCATGTATCTCATATCTACAAGATCGGATATCATGCAAGGAGAAAGTTTGATTTCCAAATTTGTGGAGACTCCAAAAAACACATATTGTAGTGCAGGAAAAAAAAATTGAGATACATAGAAGGAACTAGAGATTGTGGCATAATGTATGCTAGCACAGAAAAGAAGGATTTTATTGGATACATAGATAGTGATTTTGTTGGTAGTTTGGATGATAGGAAGAGAACTTCTAGTTTTTTGTTCTATCTTGGTTCAGGTGTGATTCCATGAGCCTATAAGAGGGGGCACATTATGACACTTTCATTAGAATAAGAAGCATATGTAGCAGCAACATCAACAACATGTCAAGTAGTGTGGTTAAGAAGAGTATTTGATGGACTCAAGCAGAAACAACAAGAATCAACAACAATATATTGTGACAACAACTCAACGATTGCACTATCCAAGAATAGTGTGTTTCATCATGAGAGAAAGCATATTGATATTAGATATCACTTTATTGAAGAAGTTGTGAACAATGGAGAAGTTCACTTGAAGCCTTGTAAATCTAGTGATCAATTGGTTGATATATTTACTAAGTCATTAGAAAAATATGTGTTTCAATTTCATAGAAGAAACTTGGGTGTTGTAAGCCTAGCTAAGATATAGACCAACATGCATGTTTGAGTTGTCACGAGTCATGTTTTAGTTTAGCGGTCGTAATTAAGCGGAAGTGTTAAAATAAGCTAATTAATCCCATATGAGGAGTTAGCTAAAATTAGAGAGTTAGTTAAATGGGTATTAAGTGTTGAGTAAAGTCGAGTTAAGTGATATATCTCATTGGTGTAATTCGGTGTACAAGACAAAGTTGAATGAGGAAGGTGAAATTGACATATTTAAATGTAGACTTGTAGCAAAAGGATTCTCGTAGCAACTGTGAATAGATTTTGGAGAAGCGTTTTCTCCATTTGCCAGATTAGATCATGTAAGAGGAGTTCTAGCCACAACAACTCAAGACAAGTGGCAAATATATCAGATGGATGTGAAATTAGCCTTCTTGAATGGAATTCTAGAAGAAGAAATTTATGTTTTGTCTCCTTTGTCTTTGCAACATCTTGCTATAAAGAACCCTGTAGTGCTCTCCGACAATAATAGTTGCCCAAAAAGTGTTATAAAACATTCATGCGCTTGCAAATAGGGTGCCTTTATTTGAAGCAATATCAAATCTCTTCTTTCACACTCAATGTCTCATTCATCCAAACTCGAAGAACCACTATCTCCCGAGTGCACATGACATGAATATAAAAGTTCAACGCATGAAAATGTAAAATAAAAAGAAGGAAAATAAAATTTCATTAAAAGTCTTTACTGCCATACATTGAAATCAAGTGTTGGGATTCGAATGGTTGTACACATTAGTTGTGTTCTTCATCTCATGGACTTGTGGGAATTATCTGACCATTAATTGATAGCTATTATTCACCATTGGATCTAGCACATGCAATTGCATTTGGAACACTTGTCTGTTGAGATACTTAATATTACTTTTTGCTAGATTCATGAGATTTCGTCCTATTCTCTACTAGTTGTCATAATCATTTTTGTTTCACTTGAGTTTAGTCCAGTTTAGCTGGAACTTTCTCTAGTCATTCATTATTGTTTGTTTCCTTGTCTTCTATGTATTTTATTTAACTAATTTTGAATGATGAGAATATTACTTCACTCAATTATAGTTTTGAATCTAATCTCTGTGTATTTCCATCTTTGCACTTTTTGTCATGGTATCAGAGCACGAGGTTGCATAGACTCCAAGAGCAACATTTTTGCATGAAAATCAAAAGCTTAGAAAGGTTCTCTTATGTTTATAATTACTTGTGATATTCTTATAGTCATATTGATTCACTTTATGTTCTTCTTTTATCTTCTTTTCATCAAACAATCATCAAATCAAAACATGAGGATCAACAACACCACATGTAGGCATTCAACTAGGGCTAAAACCCCTATATAGGGGAAAAACGAGTCAAACTCTTCCAGTAGTAAATCAACTTGAGATGGACCAATACCTTAGACCAAAAGACCTTCATCACTCCAACAAGTCAACTCTCAAACTGTTCTTCTATACTCCAAAAGTCAACTACAATAATATTGCATCAAAGACAAAATTTCAGCCCAGCTACTCTAGAATTTTAGCCTAGCTACTTGATAATTTTGACCTAGCTTCAGTTCTGCAACTTCGACCCTCCTATATCTTCAACTCCTTTGCACGTGTGAAAAAAAGATAGATAAAATTCGACATCTTTCGCTTGACAAAGAAGATTCCACGTGAGATGTTTGAACTTAGTTTAGTAAGAAAACTTCACTTATGTAAAGATTTATTATATTTATATTTAGTTAAGCACAATGAAGCTAATAATATTTTATATTTTATATTTTAATAATGTTCAATCTATGAATTTAAATAGTAATAAATTTATGTATTTAAATATATTTAGTGAAAAAATTGTATATTAAAAATTAATAATATTTAATTAAAAGGTTTATGCGAACATGTGGAGAGAAGGAGATAGATGTGAAAGAGACTTCTGCACCTCAACTCAACAATTCTGAAGAAATATTTAATCCCTTTCCTTTTTTGAAATTGTGTTTCACAAATTATGAACTATCTATCAATGGTCGAGGTTTTCTTGGCCATATCATAATGATTTACGTGTGTCTCCTCCAATTTTTCGAAGTGACTAAACTCTATTACTGTCGTATATACTTCTACCTTTTACCTTTTACTCAATGACAAAAAAACTTAACATTTTCATCAGAAAGGTGTTTGATACAAAAAAGCAGGACGTGAATCCTCATTAGAAGGTAAACATATAGTTATGATTGGTGCATAAATAAACATAATTTCCAAAATACACAGCTAGTCCAACAGTTCTAAAACGCATTTCAAAATTCTAGCATAGACCAAAATAGTGCATCCAAATAAAACTAGTAGAATGACAAAAAACACAAAAAAACCTATGAATCATAGATTGAAGGATATGCAAATTGATCCATACAACAACATTTCATAAAACATTTTACCAAAACATAAGTGAAATCCACACTTAGACACAACATCCACCTCCCTATTTTGTTCCCTAAAAACATTAACAAAAGAGATGTCTTTGAATGAAGGAATGATTTTCAATATGTGGTCCATCCACTGAAGTAGGAGGGAGTTCTTACCCAACAACCAATCAATGATCAATTTCGAGTGCCCAAAAATCTTGATAGAGTCAACTTGCTAGAAATTTCGCACGTTTTAGAGTCCCCCAAAGTGCCACAATCTCACCCCTGAAATTTGTCCCCTCCCCCCATGCCAATAATGAAATATTCATGATCAAGGCTAAGTTTGATAAGAGCCACACACCAACATAAACCACAATTCAAGGCACCATCAAAAAAACCCAATGGGAAGGAATCTCCCATATATTTGATGGATACTCAGTGCCTAGAGTGTCGAGGTAGTAAAGGGCCAATCTCCAAAATATTACCAACAATATTGAGGTAAGTGGCAGAGGCATCATGGACTCTGTGCTCAAATACAACAACGTTCCATGAGTTCTAAATCCCCTAGAGTACATACAAAGGGATAGTACTGAAGGGCTTGTGCAAGGAAGTCTTAGGCAAGAAATGATGGACTTCCAATTCCAATCCACAATATTCTCGAATTTGCCAACAACACACCACCAAACCTCTTTGGAAAAGAAGCAGTCAAAAAATAAATGGATTGAGTCTTCAAAAAAAACCCCACACAATTGACATCTGCGTGGTACAATAAAGCCCATTTCAATCCAATTTTCCCAAATCAAAATGAAGTTGAAAAAGGCCATCCAAAAAAAGTATTTGAGCTTCACATGAGCTACTCATTTCCACATCAGAATAGTCGAAATCCTCAAAAGAGCTTGCTAGAGAAGACTTGATAAAATTCTTTAACAACAATATATCTATTCACATACCATTACCTATCACATCATACAACCTTATTAAAAATATATATTTTAGTGTTGACGTAGGTCAATTAAACCCATAACCCTACTTAAAAAAAGCTATGGCAACTTGGCAAAGTTAATATATACATTCTAGATCGCACTTGAGATTCCAGCCTATAGATTAACAAGACAATTTGAGAAATTTGCAATTGTGAAAACCAAAACAAGAGGTGGTGGTGGGCAAGCTCGAATGAAAGGTGGTTCCAGGGCCAAAGTTCTCATCCTCGGCATTATGGAAGCCCTCAATATAGGATTCATGTTCTCATCCTCGGCATTATGCAAGCCCTTGATATAGGATTCATGTTCTCATCCTCAGCATTATGGAAGCCCTTGATATAGTATTCATGAAATTTATCATAGAAGGGTATTTGACAATTATGATTGGCATTCTTGACTTGAAATCCAAAATATTATTATGGAAAGCCGCTTTCCACATAATGTGTTGGGAAAAAGTCATCCAATGCATTGAGGAGTGCACACTTGTACAAGTTAAAAGAGTAGCCTATCAAGTGGTCGACTGGCTAACTAACTGAACCACATCTCCAATATTATTCTTCGTGTCCAACATCCCCTAGAACACAATATCCTTCAATGTATGAAGGTGGGTTATGCCACTATCATTCATTTGCTACTATTCAACATTTATGAGAGTTCAATTTCTTAAGCTATTGAACAAGGGTAATTTCAGTATCAATTTTGTTTTTTTCTCCTCATCTTTGTTCTTTTGAAGCCAATGTGTGCATGGCACACTCATGAAGAAAAGTTCGACTTATAACCAAGGTTAACATTGACAACAGAGGCTCAGTAGAAGGATCCTTTCAAATATTGAGAGTGTTTTAGGGATTTCATAGCCCAACAAGGCCATTTTGCAAGCTCATCTCAAGTTTGAAGATAATTGGGAGACCCCAAAGAATTCTTGTGTGACAATTGAGAAGTTGTATTTGGCACTCTCAATTTGGGTAGAGGCCTCGAAACAATGATGAGTGCAACCCTATTAGACATAAGATTTGAAGAAAAAAATGGTGGCTTATGTAGACAAGTGCAACCCTATCAAACACAAGATTTGAAGAAAAATGGTGGCTTATGTAGATGAGTGCAACCCTATCAGACTGTTTAGCTTATTTAGTCAACTTTGTTGCCAAGAGGAAGCCCTCGGCATTCATGGAGGAAGAGCCAAATCGACCAAGCATAAAAAGGTGCCACCCAAGTGTATGAACTCATTACAGGTTCTTGCGGGAGAGAAATTGAATGCATGATCTTTATAGCAAGGCCCATCGAGAGGTAGTGCGGGGATGGAAGTAGTTGTGCTAAATATGAGTGTGTGCCAATGGAAGTAGTTTCGCCGAAGATGGGTGTGTGCGAAGGAAACTTTATTGGAGTGGTCTTTAGTGCGATTTTTAGGACATTTTGGTGCTGGAATATGGATTCAACTCTCTAAAATCTTTTTAGGGCATTTCGGTTGCACATGAGTTATCCATTAACTTTGTGATTTCAATTTCAATAATTTATTGCCAAATTTGACCTAAAATGACTTTTTTGGTGCTGGAATATGGATTCAACACTCTAAAAAACTTCTAGGGTATTTCGATTGTACTTGAGTTACCCATCAAGCTTGTGATTTCAATTTCAATAATTTCTTGCTACGGAAAAACTCACAAGAAAAGCTTCCAAAAAATCAAACTAAAAACAACTCAAACTTTATTTCGCACACATCTCTCCTTTCATTCACGTGTTACTAAAAACAACTACAATTAGACCTTTTTTAATTTATTTCAATTTAATTTGTTCAAAACTATTTATTAAACAAACATTAATGTTTTCTTTCAAGCAAACATTAATGTTTTACCCATCATGCTTTACTGAAATTAAGAAACAAAAATTACTAGAACATGAAAACAATGTTTTCTCTTGCCTATTGATGGAACGTAGTTGCCAAGCTACAATGGAATGACAGATCTTTCGTAGCACCATACTTAGAGAGCTAATATGCCACTTTAAATTTCACTTCCCGAAGCAAGTGACCCCATTCAATTGCTCGCATCGATGCCAGTTGTTGGCTATTCTCTGGACAATTGAGCTTGTTGTCCATCCTCCACAATTTCCATTTGATCCTATAAATTATTCTGAATTTTCCTCTTATCCTCTTCAACAAATGGAGGAGGATACTTGTATTCCAATGCCCTTGCCCTGATATATATTACTTCTAACTATATATTATTTGACCCTAATTATATTCATAAAAGTAATTCATTTGTAACCACCCTCCTCCCACACCTACCTAAGTAACCAATCAACCGAGGTAAACATGCGACAAGAGAGGCCACTATGAAGGGATTCAACCTCCTTGGTGACGTTAGGGAAATGGAATCGACAGAACACATCAACCGTACCTTCCACATCAACAACAACACTGTGAGAAGACATCTTAGCCACCAAGGCATGCTACCCCTCGGTCCCACTAATATTTTAGATCTCTTGACATCTAGATGCTCTCATGCTATCGGCATGACATCATCCAGGGAGCTATGGACACTCTGACAGGCTTGCAAGCCAGTGTCCATGGACTTTTCCCAACAAACCTATGCCGGCATTCACAGATTTCAATGCACTTTTGTAGCCCATAATTTCGGCCATTGCTGAGAAATTGTTATAACCTTCAGAATCCAGCAAAGACATTATGACAAGACTACTAAACTAAAAATTAACCTTAGGACTAGGCTTGACCATCCCCAACTATGACTAACATTTTTTCAAACACTTGGCATCAATGCAACCTACAGGTCTAGGATACAAGACAAAGCATGAATGGCTGAAAAATCTTATGAAACATGACAAGAAGGATAACCACCTTCTCCATTGAATTGTTATAACATCAATTAGTTCTTGCATCCATCAATTTAACAATAACAAGTAAATACATGAGATAACCATGACATGAACGAGTAAATTAACCATGCTTCTAGCGAGCAGAAAGCCATATAAATAAAAAATATATAAGAACCATTAAATCCACATATAAATAATTGCAAAAACAAGAAAACTTAGATTTCATTAATCATAGGCAAGTTCGACCAGGTTCAGGTCTTCCACGTAGCACTCGAGTGTAGACATGGTTGAACCAAATATTATTTCATCCAGTCACCCCCATGGCATATTCCAAGCATGAATGTGGGATCTCATGGATAAACCAATCCAAAAAAAACCAAGGGAATCCAGAGGTTAAACCACTTCCACCCTCACCAAACCGTGATCACAACAAAACCATTGCTCCAATCAAAACCAAACCGAACTTGGAATGTCATCCGGAATCCATCACTATCATTGAGGAACTTTTTGTCTCCTTGTCTCGCAGGCTTTACCACAATCAAATAATGATTTACTAGGCCCTAACCCAAGATTAGTATCCTACGCTTTATCATAATCCAAACCCATATCACTAGGCCCTAAACCGAGAATTATCCATTGGGCTTTACTGTGTATCTTGCCAAAATCGACCAAGGCATTCCTATCCATCTGGGAATGAACTTTGAGACCACCTCTTCCATGGATTCTGAAATTCATTTGGCAAACAAAAGCTCAGAAGTAAGATAAACATCCCAACATACCATGGCATCTGGATAAAGACTGGACTAGGTTGAAAACCACTGTCATAACCCAGAAAAATTATGCGACTAACAATAAGAGAACCATACACTAACATGCAAAGCCATGCATGTGAAAACCAGCTAGGAAATCAAACATGCAATATGTGACATGAAAGTATTCCTACAGAAGTTGTTGATCTTCCTCTTCTGGTGCAGGTGCATCTAACCTAGGGTTGAATGTTTACTAAAGAAGTTAGTTTCCTAAATTAGGATTTAATTATTTATTATATTTTCATATAGTTTTATGAGAGAATTAGAATTATTGTAAATAGGAGAAGGTTTGATAGAATTTTCGAAGAATTGAGAGATTTATGGATTATTTGGATATTATCTAGAGATAAGGGATTAAATGAGAGATTTTATGGATCATGAGAGATATTTTGTGGAGTTAGTTTATGATCTAGAACTTACTTTAGGTTCAGATCCATTGGTATAAATTTAGGTGAGCCCATGAGGTATGTAAGTAGGTGTGAGAGTGGGGAATGAGATGCCAATGACTAGGCCACCAGTGCACATGTAAATATTGTTTTTTATTATTAATTATTTCTGAGATTTTATATGCATTCTATGTGTGTCAGTTTTAGTTTTATATGTGTTTAATTATTAATTTGCAGGCCCCTATGGTCTGTTATGTCATTTTGGTATTAGAGGTTGGATGGATGGACATTGTTATGTGTGAAGAATTTGTGCATAAGTTACTATGGAAAATTTGGGGTAGTTGGGAAAAAATGTTATGCATTATTTTCCATTGGATTGTTATATTATTCCATAGAAATTAAGGTTGGAGTGTTTGCTATGTAGAACAAGGAGAGTGTAGGAGTATGTTGGAAGCTACTAGTTCCATCAATTGAGTGTATGGGAGGACTATTTGAAGGCTTACAAATGGTTGCAGAAATGTGTTAGCAATGAGCACCTATTTGTGAGGACCATGGCATGCAATCTAGAAAAGGTGAAAAGACATGCATGTGGATCATGGCAAAAAATTTGAGAGAGGTGAAAAGATCAACGTAGAAGAGAATGGACTATCGAAATCAAGGCAGAAGAAATTATGATCTTGTCGATGTAGACATGGTCGAAAAGGACTGAAAAAAATAAATTGAATACTTGCTCCAGCACGGTCTTCATATATGCAAGAAGTGAGCCTAAGGCCACATTCCAAGGTGAATTATTCAATATTTATATTTGTTCTATGTGTATGACGTTGCACTGTTATCGTTTTGGGAGCCAACAAATTTATATTGCAATAAATTAATGGTTTTATTTTTTTCTTATCTAAATATATTTATATCTCTGTTTTTTATTTTCCACGGGAAATCCTCTACTTTATTTGTGTGTTATGCTCTGACCGATACCTTGTGCAATAACATTACGATTTCAGTATGGAGTGGACTGATGGATAAATGATGCATAAAGTTATTGTTTAAAGAAACAACACATGATATAGAGATTTTTGTTTTGAAGCGAGCACTGAGTTGGAGGGTTCATGTGAATCCTGCAGAGAGTCAAGATATTTGTTGAGCTCAGAGTGTAGTGTTGTGTTGACTGGGTTACTAAAAACTGTGTCGATTTCAAGGTTTCCTTCCAGCTTTGTGAGGTCTGATTATGAGAGGCCAACAGCTAGAAGATTTCATTATATTTCCAGATCTTCTTACTGAATGTTAGATCTCCCTATTTACTACATTGGATTGCCGGATATAAATGATATGTCGCATCTGATCCCACATGGTGATATCGAATCTCTAGATTAGATCTTCATTCAAGTTTTAATTAATATTGATTATTTGGACTCCTGCATAGTGCATGGAACTTTTGCAAGTTTGGATTGTGAATGAAATATTTTTTTTCTTCAATCTAGTGCTATCTTTGTAGAATTGACTTGATATTTTGGTATCGGTGGTGTTTTACATTCAACCCTTGCTGATGTATTGTTTCCTACCACAGTATTTGGCTACTAGAAAATCAAGACACAGGATATGGTAGATATCTCTACATACATCAATATTGAACCACAGTGTTGATCGTGATAGAATGTCGCCATGCCATTTAACCAGCTACCTTTGTATTCAGATTTCTATATGCAGAACCTCGTTCATTGGAAAGTCAATCAAAACATTCTACATGAGTGGAACACATTCAACTAAGGTTTGAATTAAAATCACCAGTGGTGGTTAAATATTTCCCAACTGTCACAACTAGGTTCCATGAATTTACCCTAAAATTGCAATTGAATTTACCCTAAAATTGTGATTGCAGTAGAATTTTGAACATAAGTGGTGGAAGCAAGTGCATTTTATTATTCGTAGATGGCCAAGTGAGTTGATATCTGCCATCATTTATTCGCAAATATTCATGGCATATAGCATTGGGAATTAGCCATGTAACTGTTGAAGAACCATAGCGTTGGGAATAATTGGCTTTACATTGCATTCAAAGACGTTAAACAGAAAAATCGAACTCATACCTCTCCCCTGTACTTTTATAAAAGATTATTTTAAAGGGACTGCTATGAGAGATTATTTTAATCTAGCAGAGATAGTGAGTGGAGTGGAAAATTTACATTATTTTAAAGGTCAAATCACTTTCAGGTGAATACATAAAGTTATGGGATGTATATAAGATCATTTCAAAAAGTGACCATACAATAAATCTTTTGAGAGATAAGGCTGGTTATAAAAAGTATTTTTAAATATTTGTAATATTAATGGAGATATAAGGTATCATGGAGTAATAAGTGGATGATTTGAGAAGAAATATTTGTAACAAAAAGGGTACATGATTGGATCTAACACCCAAGGTCCATCGACGTAAAAGTTGATGTCAAATTAGAAGTCTAGGGTTAAAGAGTCAAAAGTGCATTGATTTTGAATCATTGAATATAATGGGGGCATGATCGGTGGAACCCAACGCCCGAAAGTTTGGTCAATGTACTGTAAAGACAAGATATATTGGAGTAGTTTGCAACGAAGGAAACATAGTACAAAGGAGTGCTTAGAAGGAAGCATAGTACAAAGGAGTAACTTGGTAAAGTGTTAGTTCAATTGCAGGTTATAGTGAACAAGGTGAAGTTTGTGAATGAAGGAGATGAAGGTGACTATGGATACTCATTAGCAAAATTCAGAGAAAAGCCACAACAATGCCATAGCAGTTGTCGTACATGATGACTAGTTTGAGAAAGAGATCGTTCAGATGAAGGCATGGATTGACGTGTTGATGGAGCTATTACAAAGTCAAAAACATGGTTGGATAATGAAGAAGGTCATTGGATGGCCAATCAAGTAGTTGATTGCAAGGAGATGGAAGCTCAAGTTGAAATTTTTGTTAAGAGAAGCGGAAAAAATCCAGATAATTGAGATGAATGTATGCATTTGTGAACCATAACAAAGAGTGTTGATTAGTGAGGATGGTGATGATGTTGAAATAAAGTTTGTTGATATGAAACTAGGTTCGGTTCCTAGAGATGGCACCACAATCTGTTAATAAGATTTGCATATGATGATTGAACCATCAATGGAAGATAACAATCATGTTGGTTTTAAATGTGACAATTGGTGTGTGGATGCAGTATGTGTTCCAGATGATGGAAAAGACACTAATTTTGTCTCATGTAGGGATGAAGACCAGTTTCTTGAAATGATTTCCAAAAGAGACTGTAAAATGGTTATGAAATGTGAAGAAGAACTACAATTGCTAAAAAAGATGTTGATGGAACCTGAATATAAGAAAGTTGCAAATGAAGAAGAGAAATTCTCAAACATTATTAATAGTGAAAATGTGGAACATGAATTTAATTTGCAATTTAATGTTAAAGATGATGAAATGATATTCATAGTTAGTAACAATAAAATTCAAACAGAAACTAGAATAGAAATTGAAATTGAAGAATTAAGGAAACTTATGGGAAAAAGTACACAAACCAAGTCATTCTGACATGAAGTAGAAGGACAACAACATGATACATTTTACGGCACAAATATACATCAAAAAAGTAGGAGGAGAATTACAACATAAAGTTTGGAACCCTGGAAGACAAAAAAAGACAACAATAGAATGAAAAAAGTATGAAAAAGCAATTGATCAGTGACAGACTAAAGTTTGGGATCTAGGATGAATTTAAACAGTTTGGGAAGATATATGGTTGAGAGACCATGATTTTATTTTACTTGGGGAGTCTCATGGTAGTGCATTTAACCTAGGGTTGAATGTTTATTAAAGAAGTTAGCTTCCTAAATTAGGATCTAATTATGTATTGTATGTTCCTATAGTTTTAGGAGAGAATTAGAATTATTGTAAATAGGAGAACGTTTGAGAGTATTTTGAAAGAATTGAAATATTTGTGGGTTAGTTGGATATTATCTAGAGATAAGTGATTAAGTGAGATATTTTATGGATCATGAGAGATATTTTGGGAGTTAGTTTAGGATCTACAACCTACTTTGGGTTCAGATCCATTTGTATAAATCTAGGTGAGCCTATGCGGCATGTAAGTAGGTGTGAGAGTGAGGAATGAGAGGCCAATGTCTAGGCCAATGGTTCTCCTATAAATATTTTTATTATTATTAATTATTTCTAAGATTTTATAATCATTCTTTGTGTGTCAGTTTTAGTTTTATGTGTGTGTTGAATTATCAATTTGCAGGCCCCCTATGGTTCACTACGTCATCATCCTTCCTTGATCCTTGCTTGCTTTCATTCCTTCCTTTATCCAAAGCTAGAGTGCTCGAAGGAAACTCTATGTGGCCAAGAGTGAGAGAGAGGGAGAATAATGAGAGAGCTCTAAAACTTGAACCGACAAAAGTTTACCAAATGATCTTGATAAGTTTTTATTATTAATGCAGCCTCTATTTTCTTCATTTTCCTTTATTTTCCTTCATTTTCCTCCTCACATGCAACCTGTGATCTTTCACCTTATTTTTCTCCTAATTTACTTTATTTTCATAAATAAATGTGCCAAAAATGCCTTGTTGCCTTTTAATGCTTTTGATTTTGCTTTTCCCAATTTCCTTAGCGAAAAACACATCCAATGATGTCCACTAGGATATCCTTGCCCAACATTCAGCTTGGAATAAATATCCCTTAACAGTTGTCTTATTTTTCCTTTATTAAATTTTATTACATGAACTTTTCACTAGAGTTGTTACATCATCATGGATCACTCGATGTATAATTATTAGCGTGACTTTGATTATATATTCTTTTTCCCATTTATAATTTGGAAATAGAAAATGTAATTTTATATCAATAATAATATTAAATAATTGTTTTGCAACTTTTACTGTAGATTAAATAAGAGGTCATATTAGAATGTTGTTTTTATGTGTCCATATTTATTGAAAATCTAACATAATAATGTAATTCTATATAAATAAGAGATAACAAATAAAAATATTCAAAGATTTTTATCTTTCCAGTGGCCCCCACCATCTCGCTTATGTGGTAATGCCTTATTAGATATCGGGTTCGAAATGACTTCCACAAAACCCACCATCCAAAGATCTCAATACCACTATTAAAAACTAGGGAATGAAATGTTTTTTCACAACAATCGTATAATGGTTATCGATGGATGTTGTAACAAGGAAATACAATCAAGATTAGGAGTAATTGTTTTGTCGTTCCTCTGTCCCCCCTTCGCTAGGGGACCATTGTATCAGGTTCTAGCATAGTTACAATATTAGTGTTAGTGTTAGAGCACACAATAGCCATTTACCAAATTAGGTTTTTCTTTTTTATTTATTTTTTCAATGATTTTCTATACACTTACAAATATTGAATTTGAATCTCCCTTCAGTAGGGGAGTTATGTCACATCAAGGCTTTCTTAGCGAATGGAAAACTAGAAATAAGGTTTTGAAAAATTAGAACAATATTTTTTAATTTACGAAAAAATGGAAATATTTACCATTACATGAAAAACCCAGGTTAAAGCCACAACAATGTCACAGAAACTCAACAAACTAATCTAATGTCAATGGGACTTTGACTATGAGATGATTGATATAGTCCGTGTATGAGGTAGGGACTAATAATGCACACATACTTATTAAAATCAAAGGGGCTATAAAAGTAATGTATTTAAGGGAAATAATACTACTTTTATAGTGTTAAGAGATAGTTCCAAAATACCTTTGTATTTTGAGTTTATAATAAGTAAAGAAATTAATCTAATATGCTCATATGAAAACTAAGTCATATCAAATTTTGGAATTGTAATGTAAAGTATAAATTCAAATATAAAATTAGAAAAGTTTATAATTGAGGAAATTGGACTGAACATGACATAAAACAATAAAATAGAGTTTACCAAGTAAATAAAACTATATCAAGTGATTTCAAAAGTAAAAATCATTGCTATGAAAACATGGAATTACGACTGAGTCCATCCATCACATTCGAGTGGTAAAGTTACGATATATATGTAAAGATGAAACTAGAAAAGTCTACCATGTAGGAAATTGAACTGAACATAATATAGAACAATAAAATAGAGTTTCATAAGTAAACAAAACTATATCATATTATATCAAAAGTAAAATCCATTATAGTGAAAATAAGAAATTAGGACTGAGTACAACCATCACTTCAGAGTTGCAAAGTAACAATATATATCAACAAAGAAAACAAGAAAAGTCTAGTATTAAAAAAATTGGATTGAACATGACATCAAAGAATAAAATAGAGTTTAATAAGTAAAAAAGACTATATCAAGTGATATCAAAAGTTAAAAACATTGTGAGGAAAACATGGAATTAGGACTGAGTACAACCATAAGTAGCATGTGAAGCAGTATTGTGGTCAAGAAGTATCTCTATCATGGAGGAACCCCTTATTTTTCCACAGAATGTATGAGTAATGAGTAATAAAAAGGAAATTTGGCTTCCTCTACCAAATTTCTTGATGGCCATTGTCCTTCATGAGTAGCTTAGGTATAATGGATTTCTTGGGGGTCTAGTGTATCAATGGTTTTCTACTAGAGTTCTAAAGTTTTGAAGAATTTTGGTGTCCCATGTACAACTAGTGCTTAGGTCATGGATGGACTCCTATACCTATTGATTAACATATTTGTTATCCTTGTAGGTTATCTATACCTTGACATCCTATTTAGTGGCCTTAATATATTTCTAAATGGTGGAAAGAGTTAAATTCTCAAAAACAACAAATGCAACAATGGGATCACGCTCTTTCCTCATCCGATGAAGAGAGTCCTTCCCCTGAAAAGATGTACAAGAAACCATGATGTATAAGGAGTCATGCATGTAAACAAAATCAGTAGAAAACTAATGCCAAAATCATCTATAATGAACTAATGTCCAAAGAGAGATATATTGCAGCAAATTATGCTTTCCAATTGTGAAATAAATCTTATTCTCTACTGATCGCAAGATAGAAGAAGCCCAGTCTATAAGGTGAATCACATTCATGTCGTCCTCATTACGCAAAATTCAAACACAAAGTTTTATGAAGACAATTGAGTCATCCTAACAATTTCCCTCTTACAAAAACTCTTTCTCACTAAGGATTGTCCTTCTCATTAGATTCCAAGAAAAAATTGACATAGTCCTTATTGTTGGTTGTCTAACAATTAGTAGATGACATGTAGCAATAGTTGTTTGATCATGCAGCCTACATAATGCACTCATACAACATATCATATAGATAAAATACATGAAGATAACACTGAAAATAATTTATCTATTCAAATTAAAATTTTAATATTTAATCCAAATTAATAATTAATATATATATATTAAAAATATTTTTCTAAATATTAAATCATTTGTTCTAAACTAATTCCTCAAAAATATCATAAAAATTTCAATAACTGGATAAGGGTAAATAAATTAATAAACTTTAAATATGCAATTATATTAGGAGTTTAATCTCTCATCATAGAAATTTCCCCTATTAACCACTAAATTATTCATGAATAATAATACTGATGGAATTAAGTTTAAAAATAGAGATAAAAAAAGATAAAGATGTAGTTTAACCAAGCTTCAAATTTTCTAGGAAAATTATGGAAAATCTCATAGGATTTTGGTAAAATTTGGCAGAATGTTTTGTGAATTCATGTTAGAGTGGTTAAATTTCAAGATTTTAGGTATCCCATGGGATTTTGATGGTGCTAAACCCATTTCCACCATGAACAACACAATTTTTTTTGTAAGTGAATATTTTATTCATGGTTCGAAAAAGAGGTACATCAGAAGAAAAACACAAGTAGTTTCACCTCGACCAAGTTTGTTGACTACCACTGAAGGAAAATGGCAGTGAAACAGAAAAACTTAAGAGCCACAATCCACAGCTTAAGAGGCCATATGCACTAGTAAACAAACAAAACATGTACAACACCTATGTCCATGCTAGTCAGAAGAAGTGATGGAGGTTGGGTTGTCCAGGGCTATTCCAGGAGGCAACGAAGGATGAAAGGAGCATTGTACATGTTCCTCGAAATGGGCCATCCAGATCTCCAAGTTCTGAACCTTCTCTGATAATAAATTCTAGCCTTGCAAGACCACCACTACACTCTTCCAAACATGGCATTGAAAGTAATGCATTTTGATCAAAGTTTCTATCAATTCAGTATGCTCCTCCTATCGAACCCGCTTTGAAGTCTCCAGATGCTCTGAAATTGATTGAATCAAGTCCCGAAAATGTTCAAGACAACAAACTTGTCGTTGAAAACAACCACAATGACGCCCCGACACATTACGCCTAGACACACCACGACGAGCCTAGCCCCCTCGCTGCTCGAAAAGTGAACTCTGGCCACCCTGACACAATTTAGAGCCCCCGCACATACCACCCTGAGTAGCAAACACTGCATGCCTAGAGCACCCCGACTACACACCTCCTCTGCCTCCTGATGTCACGTGACTCAACTCACCAGTGCTTCGACCACCCTAAACAGGGCCATCACTACCACTGACTATCTCGATATTAGACCTAGATGTGTCCATGCCAAAACTACCTGAATTTCACTGCAACTCGGTGGAGGAATGCGCCAAGCGAGGAATAGGGCGCATGGTTGACTTCCCGACACCACTGGAATGAACAAAGGACCACCCGCCTAATATCACCCAAACTTCTTGAACAAAAGGAGACACCATCAGCCCCAGTTGAATCTTCCCATCCCACAGCACCAAGAACAAGACAACTACCCACCATGAGCTATAAATATGCACCTCCCCTGAAGCGGCCACCTGCGAGCCTCATTAACCAGAGGCCGAGAGGTTGCTCCAATGGCTCCACCCAGCAACACAGAAGCCTGTAAATGGATCAAAGAGGACCACTACTACTAGCCCATTCTGGTAAAAACTAGTTCTCAACTGACCCGGTTTGAAGCCGCACAAGATGAAACAAAAACAATAGAATACTACCCCAAACAGACAACCATATACTACTTTTGTTGCACACTCAAATTGGTGAAGCCCAATTCGACAATTAACAATGACACACACCTGAAAGTAGAGGCCGAAACACTCATAGTGAGATTGTCCCCTTGCCGAGACAATGGATCCTTTGCAACTCCCGCTTCTTCCCACAATGCCCACACTACAAACACCAATACTCGCACATACATGGAATGCCCAACGAACATCCCCGCCACCCTCCATAACATTACGTTCACCACCATGCTCAAGACCCTAAACAACATGAAACCTCACATGCCAAAATTTACTCTCTCCCATACTCAAGTTGTTATGGGCGCAGAGGGAGGTTAGCCCACCCACCTGAGACCACATGCCTAACATGAATGCTCATGCATTCTCTTGAAAATGCCATCCTGCCCACTTCTCACCTGATCACGGATCTATTAACAACACAATTCAAACACTCTTCCTAAATTTTTAAAATTATTTTACCAGGTTCAAGCCATTTTTACCCGTCGATGCAAATTTGTCAGCTCGGTAAAGGACGCTAAACATAAATGTTGTAAAATGAAAATACTAGTGCCTACTTCTCATTGCCTTTATTAATATCACCCCTCAACTAAGAACCGGACACGTGTATCTGGGAGGAGAGCGGGGATGTGGGGATTCGCAATCTTGCTTGCATATGGTAAAATGACATATCCCATTATTTTATAACAAAGAACATCGAAGGTTGACGTGGTTCACTCTTGGAACAATTCCATTCAACACAGTGATGTTTGTGATACGTAGTTTTTTCCCTAAAGTGATTTTGTATAGACATCTAGATTCTCACACTTTCCTACAATGAAGTGACAATTTTCTTTGAAACCAATATATATTATTAAACATAAGTTGTCTAGGCCATAAAGTTGTTATGTCGCATTGACCCATTTAGAAAGCTTATTATGTTTATGATATATATTAGTCTTTTAATTTTTACAAAAAATTTAAAAGTAATAATAATTTAATTTAAAAGGTAAAAATATTTTAAATTTAAATTAAATTTATAAGAGAATTTTATAGATTAAATTTTCATTTTAACTCCTTATTATTTTAATATAAAATTTGTGAACAATTAACCACCTATATCTATATATTGGATTGCTTTTTAGTTTCTTCAAATTCCATCATCGTTCTTCTCTTTACGTTTATAGTAGCATATCAGTACATCGTTTTTCCCTTTACGGTTAGGGGATATAGTATCATATCAGTACAATACCAGGAATAGAATAGCAGATTACTTCAAATTATTTAATTAATTTTTTAAGCCTTAACAGATATATAAATTTTGATTGTTTTATCATATGTTTAAGTTAATGAAAATTTGTTTTTTGTTTTTGTTTTTTTTTTAACATTGTTTTTTTAGATTAAAGTTTATCAAACTTAAATATAGGTTAATTTTTTTCCTAAGATTTTAGTTATTAGAATTTTTTTCAAATTTGGTTTAATTATTTCTTTATTTTATTCCAATTTTGTAATATGAGCTCTTTTTTGTTCCCTAATGGTTTAGTCAATTGTGAGCATCTTATATCATTGTCTTATTAATCAAAAGTGATTTTCATTCTCGTGTCAAACAATTTTGTGACGTTTTTTCCATGTTACTTAATATATTCACATTCTTAATTAGAGAAGTGATCACTTCTAGAAGAAAGATTTGATAAGGTTTATTTCCTTTAATTTTGATAAAATATAGATAAAAAAACTTATTTGGATCTTCTTTATTTCTCTCTATACACAATTAATTATGATAAATAATTATAATATATTTGTATAGAGGAAATTCCCCCAAGTTATTGAGTTGAGAGGCTCATTCTACAACCCAGGATGATGTGTAACACCCATCATCAAAGGTGAAATTTACCAGGTAGGGAACTAATTTCTTAAAAAAAATCTCAATAAAAAATAAATTAAATAATTATAGAAAACAGTTAAATAATGTGTACTCATAAAAAAATTTGCAAGTGAAGAACTTAGATCCCTCTAGGCTCATGTTAGATCCTTATTTTTATTGTCATATATGAAAGTATTGTACGGTATCATCAAAATCAAGAAAAAGAGTATCTTATAAAATAAAGAATATCAAATTTCTTTCAATATTTTAAAGAAAAAAAATCATTAGTGCTAATATCTTTCCTTACCTTTATTCACTATCATATTATATAGATAATTTCTTTCTACCAACCTTAACTTCCTTAAACTTAATAATAATATTT
>APFE030624384.1:0-20544 GCA_000404065.3 Pinus taeda
TGATCTCTTACTCATCCCTGGTCGAAAATGGAGTGGCAAGTATCAAAGGGGGAGCTTCTGGAAGATTTCATGATCTTCCACCTCACATTTTTGTCCCTACCATTTGTCCATTCCCGACCATCGCACCCTACAGAGGAGAAAATCAGTATGCATCGCACTCTGTACATTGGGAAGGTGATATGCATCGCACCCTCTGCATTGAGCTTTCAGTATGGTCTAGTTTTGACCATTTATGTGCAGTTTTCAATGGAGAACTTCTAGGAGATGATGTAATCAGTTGACCTTGTTCCTTTAGGCAGTAAAGCAACACTTTTAGGGACTTACGAGCCCTCAGTTTATGGACATTTGTGATTAGGGTTGAAGTGCCCAAAAATGTCTATAACAGTTGCCCCCTAAAGCATGAGGTCATTAATATTTTTTGATGTTGGGTGAAATGCTTTACTATGAGGATCGAAAGTTTTTCTGAGCTGGGAGGCGACCTGTAATAAGATACAATACAATACATTTTTTTGAAAATATTTTTTTCATGATCTAGGTGAGGCGGGCATTCCCATGCTCAACTTTATAAATTCATTTTTCATGTACATAGGACAGACGATCGTTTGTGTGACAGACTGATGATATGAACACATCATCTTTTGATTTGGATGATCATCTCTTTGGCAATGATGTACACTGGATGTTTTTATATTATTGAATATATCGCAACCCAGATGGATGAAACTAGATCTGGGGTCTTCAAAAACGCGTTCAATCTTCACTTGGAGTACAAGTCGATCCATGTGAAAAATGTTCTGAAGTCGAACATGGAAAGACATTGCCTGATTACCAGCCAATGATATAAGTTGTTAACAAGCGCGAGAGTAATCACCAATAATGGCAATGACCCTCAAGGTACTACAATACAATTCATGTGGTGTGAAAAGGGAATTGGCATTGAACACCACGTAAAATCTCTCAGTCGAAGGCCATTGATGTAAACATGTCGCCGAAAGTGAGAAACTTGCCATTGAGGCATGCAAGCTTCAAAGTACTGAAAGGGTTGTTCCTAAGTCAACTTCTTGGATAATGAGCTGATGTCGACAAGAAGTGACCTATCACAGGAGGGCCTTAATGAATCCCACATCAACGACATGGAACAAAGCAAATGATTTTGGAGGTGAAAACAAACTGACGATACAGGGTTCAGGGTGGCGGTCATGAAGGAATGAAGCATGAAGTTATTGCAGTGGTGAGACACAGTGAATGTCTGAAGACTCTCTTTGAACATATCCGTGACCTGACGAGGATTGTAGCATTTACCCAAATATGGATGGTGTGATGGACCAATGGTGAAGACCAGTGAACGGAACAACCCAACCCGGCATGGATGCAGAAGGAAAGTGTCATGTTCAAAAGTGACTTGCTACCAATAAAGTTTCTTCTTGTTTTCTTCCCAATTTTCCCCAGTCATTGTTGACCAGTACCTCTTTATTTTTGTCAAGCTTGAGGAGGATAACACATGCTTGTTTTATAATCCACCTTTCGGGCGAACCTGTCGCTATATTTTAGCAAGCCTAGCGACAATGAAACTCGTTCTCATCCATTTGGATGAGTTTGTCGCTATTCGGTTTTAACAAGTTCAACAAAAAAGATTACTTGGTCTCTTTCAATTTTAGAGAGTCTAAAAGAAATGGAAAGAAGACTCTTAAGATTCTTTTTCGTTGTATAATCCCTTAAGTCTGAAAAAGCATAAAATAATATGAAAGGGATGAATTTTCGATAGTTTTAACGAGTTGAACAAGACAAGCGCTCGATCTTTTTGTGTAATAATCCCTCAGGTCCCAAAAATATTAAAATCTAGAGGAGGGATAACACTTCTGATGCCTTTTAACGAGCCGGAGAGGCTAATCGCTCGGCAATCTTTTCATATTTTACAAGTCAGGTGAAAATAGCTTAAAGAAGACTCATTTTCGAGGAACGAGTGATGGTTTCGGGTAGCAGTTGATTCTAGGTAAGATTTGGAATTTCCCAATCACGACAATGTTACAAGGATGGCTAGCAGAATCACTCTTTGCAGATGTTCCTCGAAGAGGTAAACAATCATATGGGGGTGAATGATCGGCTAAAAACAGAGTGGAGGTGATGGCGAGAACACGAACAAGGCTCAAAAGCTGGCAATAAAGCATTCACAATGGTTATTTACCGGTTCATTTTTTAATGGGCTTAAACGCTGGGGGAAACACTTGCTCATGACTTATGTTTATTTTTTAACGAGCTTGAACTATGTGCTAAAACTGCTTGTGGAGAGTTTATTTTTTAATGAGCTTGAACTCTTTGACAACATTGCTCGCCAGTCGTATGATAAGAAACGTCTCATTCAAGATGCCATTTTTTATGGAGCTTGCACCTTTTGAAGCTTTGCCCTGAATCCTTTCTTTATGCAAGTTAGGAAACGACTAGCCTTACGGGTTTAAAGGGTTATAAGTCCTAAAAATAAAAATAAAAAATAGTCGCTCTTTGCTTGCATGTGGAAAGGTTTGCATGCCCCCAGGTATAGCGAAAAATTTCCAAGTTACCACGAAAGTTCCGTCCGCGTAGCAGACAGAAATCTTCCTTGGCAATGCCTACCAAAATAAACAAAGGGGAGTGGTGCAACCGAATGCCACTCAGCATAACCTTAACAAAGGTATCTTATTCCAGTCTAATCCCATTCCTGTGAGGATGGGTGTCAGATTAGTCATATATCCTTCGCGGAAATCCACTCTATACCCAAGGTTTCCCTGCCGAAACAGACCAGGGTGCATGCCCCCTGGGTTTTAGTCACATCCTCCTGAATCACTCGCGCTCATCAGGTGGACGGACTGGAGATCAATGAGACATTTCTTGCATGAAAAGACCATTTAGGGATGGCATTTGACTATTTGCGATGTGTGATCCGAGGAATGACATTTGGTCCACGAGCTTGACCATTTTGCCTTCCTGTGAAAAACACATTACTCTAAAGAGTGAGGAGACGATGGCTCCCACACAATAAATATAGTCGCGTCCAAGGAGTAGATTGTAATCTAAAGGTCCTTGAACTACTATAACATTCATGTGAACAGTTTTCCTTCTCAAAGTAATGGGCACAATTGGAAGGATCCCTAAAGGTCGATTGGTTCCCTTGTCGAAGCCTATTAGATTTCTCATTTCAGGCAAAAGCGATGGCGAACCAAGCACTTTCCAAGCAGTTGAGGAAAGGATACTCACATAAGCCCCTTCATCAATGATGGTACCAACCATGACCATTCTATAAGCTTGTACAATGATTCTGAATGGTACACTAGCTGGTAAATAGGGTCTGCCTAGTAGATTCCAGTCGAAGGAAACAACTAGGTTGCTTGGTGGTGGGACCGAATAGACGGCCGGATATGACTCTGACGAACTTCCTTCCTGTGGTAAAGGAACGGGGGGACTATCCCCAAGCTCATCGAAGTTGGTGTTTATGAAAAGAATTTGAATGGTGTCGTTCTCTTTCTCTTCAGCGACAATATCATTCGAAGATGAACACTCTGAAGGCAAGACCGGGTCAACTGTCATATCGACCCTTTGACTTTTGTCTGGTATGGATTCCGAGGGTTCATTTTCAACGATAGGTGCTTCGGCTGACCACAAGGATGGGCCAACCGGATTTTCAACCGGTGGAGGGCTCGGCAAGAGTTTTTGATATCTAGGAGGAAGTCGTAACGGTGAAACCGGACAATTATCCAAAACTCTTTTAGCCTCTTCAAGGAAGGGACAACGGCGGACGGCGTGATCACCTTCACACAACTTACAAGGAAGTTTAGGATTCCTTCTTTGTCCATGTGCTTCACTTTCACTGGTTGATGGTGAGCACTCAACGTGATCACCAGAGGTTGATGCTACCAGATTGTACAAACGAGGAGACCAGTCCCTTAAGATCCGAGGGATGCAGGAACAATCTCGATGATAGTGGTCTCCATTGCAAATGGCACAAGGAGATTTAGGTTTTGACTGTGCGGTGTGTGAATTTTTGCTAGGTAATACTTGGTTGCTCCCTTTCGATTTTGGTTCCTTTTTCTTCTTTTCCTTTTTCTCTTTCTGCTTCTTCTTCTTCTCAGTTACTTGACTTTTAGCTTTATCGGCTTTATCAAGTGAAGAGGAAGGAGGAGAGGGATAATCAGATGAAGTAGAAGGTTGGGAGACAACTCTAGTGTCGTATAGTTGCTAATTAGACTATTCAGGAATTACGGGATTCTGAACGACAGAGGTAGAGAAGAGGCAGACCAGCAAACCAATTGTCAATCCTGGAAGTGACAAAGTGGCCATATGGGGTGGACCAACATCTCCCCAAGAGGAGAAAGGACTAGGATTTCCTTCACGGGGAAATCCTTGGTTAGTTGACTCCATTTTCTCAACCTGAAGATCAACGGGGGAATTTGTGACGTTATTCCGATTAAAATAAATTTTTAGACGCTTGGACACAACTTGTTTTTTAAATTTTAAAGAGTCAGAAAAAACAAAAGATGACTCTAGTCACCTTCGATTTTTATTGAGCTTGAAGTGACAAGCGCTCAGAGGAACTTTTCCTTTAAGGAGTCTGAAAAGGAGAAAAATGGACTTCTCTGGAGATCTAGGCAGAGAGGATTACCAAACTAATAGTAAAACTGCAGAATACCTTTTACGGTATGGAAGTCAATCTTCCTGAATGCTGTGTTCGGTGCATAACAATTGATAGGGCGGCAGACATGGCTTCCTAAGGATAAAGGATGCAGCCTATTGTGGTATCCCAATATATACATGACGGTACATGGGAGCACAAGTCCGTACTAGCACTTGTCGTCTCATAGTGCAGGAATCACCCAACCAACACTGAAAGCAACAGCTACCAGGCTTTACAATGCCGAATACATCTCTAGCCTAGACCTTTAAATGTTGTGCGTTAAGTTCCAAAGCATTGTTAGTTTCATTGGATTTATTTTAAGTTGATCTTGCTTAACAGTTTTCCTTTCAGGTTCACCACGTGATGTATGTATGATTCCTAAATGCAGTCTAAGATGATAAACAGACGTTTTATCTTCTTTCAGCAATGAAAATCCTAGCTACTAAAGGGAAGAAATCAAGATCTTTTCTTCACCGGGAGCATTAGAGCACACGCAAAATGCACAGTCCTAAATCAAGCCAGCATTAAATTCAAATGAAACATGCATGTATTTGTTTTTCATCTCTCTTATGTGTAAATGATGCTAGGAAAGCTATGTGCAAATGAATACTTTAAAGCGACTGTACTCAAAAATTCTTTTTTAAAAGCGAAGTTGAAGCAGAGGACACTTTGTGATTGAAAATGGAAATTGCTTTCGACACTTTAAAACTAGTAATTCAAATCCTATGCAATAGTAACTGTATAATCAACTATCTAAAACAATGGAATTTCTTTCTAAAACTGAAAATGACAGCTATGACACTTTCAAATCTAGAGGCGACAATTCGACTATGCTACCTTTTTGCAAAAGAGAACTAAAACGACGCACAATACATAAAAAAACATTTATAGTTCTTTGCACTAAGGAGGCGGAATAATGCAAGAGAAGGGGGTTTTCACAAAAGTACACTAATTATAGACAGTAAAACTCTTGAATAAGACTGAAAACAGTGAGAAAAATCCACAGTCGGAGGGTAAAGTCAATCCTCCCTGACCATCGCACTTGTTACACAGTGAACTCAGTATGCATCGCACCTACTCCATTCGGGAAGTGCGATGCATACAGGCTACCTTGAAGGTAAGGTGCGATGGTAGCAGTGCAAGACTTTGAACGAGATTTCACTCACAGTTTGCAATTTAGTTTAGGTGTTTAGGATGAATAAGTAAAGATCAGTGTATGTAAAACACAGGGGTGATCTAAGAGGTTACTAGAGTCTTCACTTAGGGCAATTAGATTGCTTGTAGATCTATTGTTTAATTCATAAACAAAACACAAAAATTGACTAAAGCAGCATTGATCTACTTTGCATTTGTATGACAAATGCAGTTCGAAGGCTAGCTGGCTTGACTTTAGGCTCCATCTGTATGTTTATAAAAGAAATAAGGATAGATAAGCTAACAAGTAATCTATTCGCTCCCCAGTGGAGTCGCCATTTTGTTATATGGGAATAATGTCCACTCGGATGCTGCTATTCCCACTAAGATAGGTGGCTATCTTAGAAACAAACAATCAAAGTCTACTATTGATTCCTTTTATGAAAATAGATGAGAGGAGAACCAAGAGGGCCAACCTGAGTCTTGCGCTCGATTTCCTCTCCTTCTTTGATAGAGTTTTTCCGCTTTCTTCGTCTGCCCAACTTCAAAAAGAACTTTTCGAATCAAAACAACATACTACTATTGAAGAAACAAATATCTATATTCATAAATAACATAAGACAAGATGTGTGTTAACCATATAAATGCATATATAAACAAGTACACAAGAATATGGAAGAAAACTAGAATAACTTTATTAAGATGAAAAGTAGAAAGAGGATTACAACCATATGTTCTGACCCAGCATCATCCTACAGCTAGGAAGCCCTTCTTCACCTCAAGCAAAGCTTAGATCACCCAACACTATGAATGTACACCTGAAAACCAAAAACACTTCTTTATAAGATACAAAATTCCAGCCCCCTGGATCTCTGTGATGAGGGATCCATATATATATGATTACAGAGAGGTAAGTCATCTTCTAGGATCTTGATTAGTGTCCTCTCTCTAATAGTTCCTGCTTCCACTTGGAGAATGATGATCTCTTACTCATCCCTAGTCGAAAACAGAGAGGCAAGTGTCAGAGGGGAAGCTTCTGGAAGATTCCATGATATTCCACCTCGCATTTTTGTCCCTGCCATTTGTCCATTCTCGACCATTGCACCCTACAGAGGAGAAAATCAATATGCATCACACCCTATACATTGGGAAGGTAATATGCATCACACCCTCTGCATTGAGCTTTCAGTATGGTCCAGTTTTGACCATTTATGAGCAGTTTTCAGTGGAGAACTTCTGGGAGATGATGTAATCAGTTGACCTTGTTCCTTTAGGTAGTAAAGCAACACTTTTTAAGACTTACGAGCCCTCAGTTTATGGACATTTTTGATTGGGGTTGAAGTGCCCAAAAATGTCTATAACAAGTAGGGGGTTAAATAAAGTGATTGTTAGAGGTATTTTCCAATATGTAGTCAAATTAAGGGTATTGTTTAGCATGCCATGAATGCACATGCTATGTCATAGGTTCATTGAGTGAAGCCCCTGTGATGGGGAAATGTTTGTCTCTCAAGGCAAGTATGCCAATGAGATATTGAATAAGTTCCACATGGAGAGAAACAAACCCATGGAGACTCCTCTAGCAGGAAACTGGAGGAAGGAAGATGCTAATCCAGGTGAAGTACTGGAGGTTTCTATTTATAAACAACTTGTGGGTTCACATGTGTACTTGGTGAAAACATGACCTGGCATGTGTTTTGTAGTTAACTGACTTAGTTAAAAAATGGTTAATCCAACCAAACTCTATTTGAAGGAAGCTAAACATATGTTGAGATACCTTAGAGGCACCACTTTGTTTGGTCTTTGGTATAGGTGGACAGAGGGAGTGAATGTTCAAGGCTTCACAGATGTAGATTGGGAAGAGAGTCCATCAAATAAAAGAGTGCATCAGGGGGAATCTTCAATATTGGGTTAGCAACAGTTTCGTGGTACAGCAGGAAGCAGAGATGAGTTGCACTCATTTCAGCATAAGAAAAGTACATTGCTACTAGTCAAGCAACTTGTGAGGATATCTGGATGAGCAAGATCATTGTTGGGTTATTTGGTTAGAAGATGGATCCTACATTGATTTATTGTGATAATCAGAGTTGTATCAGACTCTTTGAGAATCTAATTTTTCATGATCGGTCCAAGCATATCAAACTCCAATATGACTATCTACGAGATTGTGTACAAAATATAATCATGTTGTTGGATATTCCTATAGAGGAACAAGATGAAAACATCTTGACTAAGGCATTATCAAGAGGAAAATTTGAGTTCGATAGAGGCAAGATTGGGGTATCTTATAATCCCTTTCTTGTTTTTCGGGAGTGTTGAAATGCAATAAGAAAAATCTTGATTTAATTTTCCATTGAATTAAATTACGGGAAAACCTGTAATTCCACATCACAAGACAACTTGTATGAGTTAACTAAGTTAATTTCACTTAGTTGGCTCAGTTAATTCGAGATGAGGGTCTAACTTGAGTCATGTAGAGTGTCTCCTAATTTATAGGAGCCTTGGTGGAGCTTATTTTGAGTTGTAATTAATTAATTCTATCTAACTAAATTTAAGTCAATAAACTAGTTCGAAATGTTGGAGGAACTAGTAGGAGGTGTAACAGTGGGGTGTTGCTTCATGTGTTCAACCAATTAATTGATGATTTAGCCATAAATAAATCATGCATGTCATATCTAAGAGTTACCCAGTTGAGATTAGAGTGCAAGGCCAGTGTATTATTAGTTCTATAATCATCCAAATTGTACAGGTGGTGCATGCAGTCAAACAAAGGCCTATGATGGATTGCGCAATTCCAATTAAGGAATTTCCCTCATTAATAGTCTCCAATTCCCAAGGAAATGACGGAAGGAAATAGGGACTTGGGAAAGAAAAAAATTGGTTAAGTATTGGCCTAGGCTTGTCTAGGAATCTGTGAGATAGATAGAGATAGTGCGAAGGTTGCTTGAGCTTGAGAAAAACATTGTAATCTTCTCATATTTTCTGGCTAATGCAATATACATATAGTAGCTGTTTTTAGTTGTGGCTTTCCCCAAGAAATACTTTTGTAATGTGTTGATTGAATTCTTTCTCTTATATGCTTCATGATTTCTTGATCGATTAATTGTTTCCATTGATGAATAGAGTAGATTCAATTCTATCGTTTTAGTAAATTACAATTAGCAATTTGAATCTACAAGGAATTTCTACACACTGTTGCAGGGTTATTTTTTATACAAAAAAAAACTATGTGCTACATATATAAGGTATATCGTTGCATATACTATTTGATAACAACATAAAAGGGTTAAATTTACACAAAAAATATGTCAGTCATAAAATTCATTTTCTCCATTTTGGTGTTATACCTACATAAAGCACTGGTGTTTTCCCTTTTTTATGAAAGTCACAATGCGTAAAAATGTGTTGCGCCATGGCAAGGTTTTTATTTAAAAACATTGGTGTGCTACTAATGTAATAAGAATCGGTGTCATTGACAGAATTGTACGTCTCAATGGTTAATAGATGATGGTAGATTGTTCAAGGGTTATTTTTTTTAAATAAAAAATAACGGTGCACTAAGTAACTCCAAAGAATTGGTGCATATACTACTCAATAGCACTGGACTTGTATTATATTTAAAAAAATGTCATTCATAAAATTAATTTTCACATTTCCAGTGCTATACTCCCATGAAGCCTTAGTGTTATGACCTTTTTTGAATGCTTTGGTGTGTATGAAACATGGTGCACTATTGCAGGGTTTTTAATTTACAAATAGCAGTGCACTAGGTGAATTTGGAGCACCGGTGCATATACTACTCAATAGCATCAAATAAAGGTCAAATTAAGAAAAGAAAAAAAAATCATTTTCACCATTTTGGTGTTATACTCCTATGTAGCACCAACGTTATTCCTATTTTGAAACACCACAATGCATAAATAACATAGTGCACAATAATACGGTCTTTAATTTAAAAAATGGTGGTGCGCTTAGTACATAAGTTGCATCGATGCGTTGGGTACTTAAGCACACTAGAATGAGGTTAAATAAGAAAATAAATTACCAACCGTAAAATTCATTTTTACAATTTGTAGTGTTGTGGAGCTCCCAAGAATTGGTACTACTTTTTCCTCTATGAATTTCCCTGCCATCTGTGCTTCTCTTGCTTGCCATCCTTTCAGCTGTTGCTCACTGCGTGCCTTTCTAATTTTATCAAACAGTGCTAAAATTTTATTTTTTCCAATTACATGGCAACTATGCCTCCCCAAAGAGAAAATGTCTAGGTAATGTCTATTTTTCTCGCTAACTTCAATTTTTGGCAGTGTAGAATTGAAAATTAAGTAAAAAAAAATCATTGTTTTTTTTTTTTTTTTTGCACAGTGCTTTCAAGAGGTTTATCTCGCACTATTCATGGTTCACCCTGTCAATTTACAAGGTGCACCACAAATTGGTGCATAAGGTTAACACGTCGTAATTTTTTAATATTATTTGGTGCATTTGGTAAATGGAAAGGAATCGGGCCATGAAGTTCCATGATGCACCACTTTAAAAATTATAATTTTTATAGTGGTGTGTATGGTAAAATGAACTTTCTAGTGCATTTATTTTTACCAAGCGCATCGCATAATATCAAAAAATAATAGCTCAGTGCATTCGTTAACCTAAACGTTTCAGTGTGGTGAATCAACATAGAATTAATGCACCGATGTGAAATGTTATGTCAACGCACTAGATTGAAAAATAAAAATAACTAATGTTATGTATGTATTCAAACTGAAAGTGGTGCATCAAGTTGAATATGCACTGTGTCTAGTGCATTTATATTTTTTTAGTGCACTATGTTTGGTGCATTCATTTTTTTTAGCACACTATGGTTGGATTTTTTTTATATTGAAAGTTATATGTCCATATTTATAAACATATTTTTAATTTAATAAAAAAAATTAGTTTTTGTATGAGGCTGATGTATCTTATATGTCAATCATGCAGAGATGTCAATGGAGAAAGGAGCAACAATAGCAAGAGAAAAGGGTTAGCCAATACAATGTGGTACAACATTGGGAGGCATGGAAGAGGGGTAAAGATATGTACCTATCCCTCTTATGACAACCACCCAAGGCCTCTTGAGGGATGTAGGCCTCCTTAAGTACTATGAGGAGATTGCATCCCTAAAGGGGCACTCCAGGTTGTTGGTCCAGTTGATCCATCGATGGGATTTCCATTAACAGGCTTTCCATGTCGATCCTAACATGTCATACCACCCCACTGAGGAGGACATTTATTTTATCACTGGCCTATCCAAGAGAGGGGAATATTTTCCATAGTTCCCTAATGTCCCTCTCGATGTTGCAGTAGAGAGTCAACTTACATACTCTTAGAGATATGTTAGGGATCACATAGTTTCTCAAGCAGATTTTCAGGGGTCTAGTGGACATCTATGGATCTCTTCTTTTGGTGCATAGGAGGTTAAGTTCCTCTCATTATTGGTGACTACCATTGCACACCATACTAGTGATGGGCAATGAATTAGTTGACCTCTTTTGTTTTATGTTGTTTCTTTGGTGCAGAGGCCACAATGTATCAAATGTTTTTCCATTCTTTGTGGCATTTTTGTATAGCCTTAGATAGATGTCATGCTATGATACACGGGAGGTCAAACTTCTCTTTTTCTTCAGAGTTGTTTTGTTTAATTTTTGAGAGGTTTCCAAAGACGAGGCTTGCATTTTACCACCACGCTCCTAGGCCAATGACTAAGGTATGGGTGCACATGTGGGGCAAGATGATGCCCAAGAGGAGCCAACCATAATATCTAGCTAGGATTTACACTGATACACTTGTGCTACTAGCTAGTGAGGTTGACCACATCTTCATCATGTTGTCATGTCCTTATGCAAGGATGGATTGGAGACAGTGTCCCAACATCCTCTTCACACAGGATGAGCCAACAGATGATAGAGTTAATATTGGTGTTTTCTTTAAATCAATCTAGTTTCATTTTATTGTGTTAATTAATTAGAATAAAATTTATTCTAACACATCCTTTAACTCATTTTATTAAAATTTTTAATGAAATTTTCTAATTATTGTTGTGTATTATATATTTTGTATATATTGGTACATTCGTTGGGGAGATGTCGCCTCCCACACTAGATGCATATGTGGAGATGATAGAGGCCACAACAAGTGAGAGACGTCCCTAGATGCAAATACCCATGGGCATGAAGCTACATAGGCATGATATTAGATTTAGGATGGACTTGGGCAACCAACTCTCTAGAATTTTGGTTGAGGAGGGTCTACACCAGGGCAGATGCTAGGCTCTTGGAGATTTTGAGGGTCTTGTAGTCTGATATAATGAGTCTTATGTGTCATATCATCAAATCTACCAAGATAATGGAGGTGAGGAGGAATGGCCATGCAGACACACAATCTTCACCTTGTACTACCCCATCAGATGATGATCATGATGGTGATCCTTCTGGTAGTACACCACCTCCTCCTCCTTTTTCACCTCACCCACTACCTATTTCTTCTTATAGAGTAGACCATCCACCTCCTCCTCCACCTCCTACTTCGAAACTTGAGGTAGTTGACCATCCATCGTCTTCTGCTATAGAGTAGGCCTCCACAAGTACTATTGTACGAGATATTTTATAGCAGTTACTTGACTTGAGTGTGTGTGTGTGTGTTGCATTTTTTTGTTCATGTTGATGTACTTAATTTATATGTTGATGTCGATGTGTATATTGTTAGGTCGTGTTAGAAATGTTCATTTAATATTCTTGCAGATAGATGTGTATGTTATAACAGTTATTTGACATGAGATGTATATTTGAGGATGTGTGTGGTGATGATGTTATACAATGCTTGTGTTTTTCTATATGTGATCATGATAATGATGCCCTGTTAGATTACTAGATTTGTATGCTAGCTAATGATGCTTATATGTCATAGATGTGTATATAATTAGGTGAAGTTAGCGAATTTGAATGTGTATTTTGGATTATGTTTATGTTTGTTAGATGGTTATCATCATGATGTTCATTTTAATGAATTGATATTTATTATCGATTATGTATTGGTGAATTTAAATCAAAATTTTATATATGAAATTACAAGAAAAACAAATTACTTTAAATAAAAAATGAAAAGATATTTTTATAAATTACAAAGTTTAATACGATTGAAACTATAATTGTAAAATTACCATAAGTATTTTTCTATTGCATAGATAGTTCATACATATTCATTCTAAATAAATTCTTATTCAAACAAGGGTTACAAGCAACATAGTCATTGCCTATAGAAAACATATAAATAAAAAGAAAAGTGTTTATAAGGCATGTCTAAAAGATAGTCACTACAAAACAAAATCAATTTTACTCACAATTAAATTGTACAAACATTTAAACAAAACTACCTTTCTAGTCATAATCAAGCATTATAGATATCAAAAAGTTGTGACCTATACTTATAATACAAGAGTTAGACAATATCTAATTAAACTTTATAACTAATTTTCAAAACATTTATTGCAACATGTAATCATTAAATAAAAATTTCAAAATATTTATAATAAAATTAAAATATATAATTCATCGGACTATAAAATCAACTATAATTAGAAAAAAATGTTCATAAAATATGGGATTATAAAAATAACATTACCATTAATTTGTTTTTACAAATTTAATAAATTAAAGTTTATTTATTAATAATAATTATGGATGAAGAATCCTTTAAATAAATATATTTATTAATTATTATTATTATTTAAAATAGATATTTTAAAATTATAATTATAATTATTTTCTTAATTTTTATAATGTTTAAATTCATAAGTAAGAAAATGCAATCAAATACTATTATATCATTATTATTTATTTAAAAATATAAAATAATCTTTTTAGTTTATTTATAAAAGTCAGACTGTTGTTAAATTTAAAAAAGTTAAGTCAAAATTTTGTTATAATAATTAGATTTAATATAACTTTAAAAAAAAATATTTTAATAAAATTTAATTTATCATTAAAGTTATAAGAGTTTCAAGCAATTTAAATTTAATATTCTACCAATTATATAAAATGCCAACTAAACTAATAAAAAGCAATATAATTAGCATGAGATCTATTACATGTCATCATGATGATGATGCTCGGTTAAATTATTAGATTTGTGTGCTAGCCAGTGACGTTTATATGTGCTAGAGGTGTATATAATTAGATGATGTTAGTGAATTTCAATGTGTATTTTAGATGATGTTTATGTTTGTTCAATGGTTATCATCATAATGTTTATTTTTATGAAATGATATATATTTATTATAGATTATATATTAGTGAACTTATATCAAAATTTTATATATGAAATGATATGCAAAAGACCTACTTTAAATTAAAAAATGCAAATATATTTTTATAAATTACAAAGTTTGATATGGTTCAAACTATAATTGAAAAATTACCATAAATATTTTTCTATTGTATAGATTGTTCATACATATTCATTCTAACTAAGAAAAAAAATTCAAACAACAATTACATATGAATAAATTTATTTTCCATTGTACTATTTACTCTTTTTTAGTAGACTCTTCTACTTTAAAAATTGTTATTATAAAAAAGTTATGATCTCCAATCATAAGCATTCTATCGGGTCTAAAATTTTATGGATGCAAATCTTCCTATATTTGTTGGTTTGTCATTATTTCATAAGTTGATTGCTATAAAAAATATAAATTACTTTATTAATTGTGGATTTAATCAACATTAGGGGCATAATTTAAATATTTCCAAAAGAAATGATAAAAGTATGTAAACTAACAAACAAAAAAGTTGAAAGCCAAATTATCACAAAATTCAAATTAAACTTATCACAAACTTAAAATTAAACAAATATGTTAAAATTTTATTTTTTAAATTATAAATTACACAATTGGAAATACTTAGTTTTAAGTGTAAAAATGTTTCCACTAGAAAGAAACTGATTAAAAACTTTTGTGAAACTTACCAATTAAATAAAATGCCAACAAGGCGAATAAAAAATAATATAATTAATGAAATAAAGAACACAAAAACCTAAAACAATAGTATAAATTATGAAGTAACATAAGTACATGTCACTCTTCATTGTCATCACCCTGATTATCTTCCTCGCTCGGCATGATAACATTGTTGTTCTTGAAAATATGTTTTGATCTAAGCTCGTGCCTTAATACAAACTACCAATCCCTATACAACACATCTCCTTAAAAAAAATTAGGTTTCAGTGTTTGGGGAAAACATAAGGCTCCCTATCTTCATGTCACATATTTCTAGAGTTGATACATATCTTCCCACTATGGAGATCCTATTTTGCAATATTCCGATCAAAGGTGTCTTGCTACTTGCACCTAACAACAACACATTGGAACAAAGAGAAGCCCACTTCAATAGTCTCCTATATCTTCCTGATGTAACCTAATGTCCCTTGTATTAGGTTGTGATTGCAGTAGCTAGCACAACCAGATTGGTCGAACTCCACTTCCACTCCATTGTCTTGTGTCATGTGTCCATCATCGACATCCTTCATGCGAAAATGATGTTAATATTCCCACATAGATGGGAATAAATGCACCTATAAAAATTTGAAAAAAGAATAGTGGCATGTGTCTAGTAATTCAAACATAACTAAAATATAAAATATAGATGTTATAATTCAAAGGTGCATTATGAAGTTTAAAATGTATAGAAATAGATTATTACCAAGTTGTTGCACCCAATCCCTATGTTTAACACATCCTCTTCAGCATGCAGGTAATGACCAAATGCACCATATTTCTCTTTGACTTGGTCAGTGACCCAACTATTAGGGCATATCATTAGTATATTTTATTTTAAATGATCAGGATAAAGAAAACTTTTACCATTCCACCATCTGAATTAATTCCTGTCACTGTCCCATTTCCTCCTCTTTTGTTTGTACAATGTGACCCACGACTGTGACGCTTCTAAATTATAAAGAATGAATTTGTTGATGCTTTCAATTTTTTAACTCACTGATAAAATCAACCAACATATATAGTATGTATGAGATCAAAATATACATTATGAAGTTTAGTGTGAATATTTGTTGTGTATAAATTTGATAAATGATAAGTCACTTACTCTTTATCACACGCCTTTTTCCATTTGTTTCGAGAAGTTCCCCTTCTCTTTTGTCTTCATCCCTTTCGTCTCCCAAATCACCACACCTAATCTGTTTTCTACCTACTTGATGTACTCACTAGAATAATATAAAGACTCATATGATATGTGCCCTTCTTCTATTCACCCCTCGGATTTCTCCCTTTGTCAAGCAAAATCTTTCAATTTCTTCATGTACCTCTCCAAGAAGAACATCCAATGACAAGAAACTACCCTAACTTATTCAACCTCATCTACTAGATGAATTAGAAGATGAACCTACAAGTTCATGAATCTCTTTGGCAACTCCTTCTCAAACGTAAAAAAAATATCATCTATCTCTTGACACCACCATGCAATGCTATCCATATGAATCTCTCTTGATGTGATCCAACTTACAAATGCAGATAATTTATATATGGCATGTTGTAGGTCTTGTGGGAATTCATGGTTCACACCCCACACATGAGTAAAGGACAATGGCATTGCAAAGTAAACACATAAAAAAACTAAATATATTTATCCCATGTCATAAAAATAATAACAAATAATAAGATTGTGTTTTTTACAGACATAATCTTAGAAGGTTCAAATGCACATGTGATTTCAACCCCAACAAATGGCCTTCCACAAAGAAGCAGTTTAGTAGTGAAGACCCATATCAAGAAGGTAGCCTCACACCCATTATAAATTCCTTTACCAAATAAGATCATATTTCTTTAAAATCCATGGGACATCACCTTCTTTGAAATACCAAGAGGGACCAACCTCTCCTCTACTTTCTTGTCTTGGTCATTTTTTCTTTTTAGTTTTTGAAGAAATAATATCTCTTGTAATAGCCAATGTATCATTTTATTTTGATGATATGTGCCTCCATAAAGAAGATGAAACATTTTTAGATATATTATGGGATCTAGTAAGTGGGAAATCATAATATGGTTCCAATATGGAAGCTCATAAAAGACATATCATTTTCATCCTAATCCATAAACTATTGTGGATATTCCACTCAATTGTTCATCACAATAGATCTAATAATATTATATTAAAATTGTAAAAATTATACATTATTAGATATTATTAAACCATAAGATATATGGATTTAACTGTAATTAGCTTATGCGTGCAAATGGAAATTATGCAAAAAATTAGAGAACGACAAAAAATAAGCACACACACACAAGAAATAAGATATTCTCTTTGGAAAACCCTTTCGGGAGAAAACCCAACTAGAAGGTGAGGTCGCTTCGCTCTCTTTCGCTATCTGGAAATATGGCTACAGGTACAAAGAAGTAATACGTGTGGCCCATGGGCTACTACAATGCATAGATCATCTCTATGTTCTCTACCTCATATCTCTCCTAGATATATTTTCTCAACTATGGAATAAAATTCTCTCGAAAGAATGGAATTCCTCTTCCTCATAGAGACTTGGTTATAACACAGATCGATGGCCTACCAGTGGTTAAGTTTGACTACATCAACTCTTAACTAGAGTTACAAAATATACTCTTCTAGAATATATTACATCAAAAACATGTGGCTATCCCCTTTTCCATGAATAATGGGGGTTGACGTGGCATCCTCCTGAACTATATGTGTGAAAATAGGAAGGTCAAATTCTAAGTGACATAACTTTTGCATACAAAATCAAATTGATGTTATTCTTACACCATTGGAAAGTTATCAATGTGTAGAATATGATGAAAATATGTGACGCTAAAGTGGAAAATTTTTACCCCAAAAAAATGTCATTTGATGCCTCAAAATGCTCCTAGAAGGTTTCAAACCCTATTTTGCCAAATTGGGTCCTGCTAGTAAAAATGGTCCTGTGAGTTGATTCCTCCACTTTCTCCACTCCAAATGCATCAACATGGATGGAAAACATTATAATTATCTAATTCAGATCACATCCCAATGGGACATTTCTCAACATAGGTGTCAAATAATTCTAGATCATCAAACATAGGCTCCCCATTTGAATTGAACATTTATGTAATCTCATTCTCCTTCACTCTCTCATATTCTATAAGAGATTCAATTGGTGTCATTATTGCATGCCTTTAGGTTCTCTTTGGTTTACGATTGAAGCTGATATTTCCCTTCTTTAAGGATTTTTCTTCTAGGAGGAATACCCTGGAGCAGTCATACACTTGCTTCCATAAGTGGTTGGACCACCTAGCCTTCAAAGAAGGTCCACTCTTTTGTTACAATATATAAAAAGTTATTGTTTATAGGGAACATTAGCGATAAAGAAGACCATAAGAATTATAATGAATTAAAATAATATGTGAAACAATATTGTTACATATATAAACAAATCAATAAAAATGTAATTTACCAGAGAAAACTCCTAAACCTAGATGATCATGTGTGGTGTAATAACATATGCCATACAACGTAAAAATCCTCTTTGTTGTGATGGGTCTTGATACATCATATACATGTATTCCTTCCCATAATTCTTTCAATTCCTACCAACGGTTGTAAGTAGACATCCATATTCTTCACTTGTATTCTACCAGGGACTATGAGAGCCAACATAAGATATTCATTCTTCACAAACAACCATGTGGCGATATTGTTATTGATCATTGCTACAGGCCAAGCCAAATAGTTGGTGTTTTGGAGGGAAAATGGGTTAATGCCATCCATGGCTATGCTAAGTTGTAGACTTCGTACTTCATCTTTGAATTTTTAGGTCATGTATTGTTATGAAACCAGCTCAAAAAAGATAGAAAAGATAGATCAACGCCTTATAATCCAGCCTCTTCGAGGGGGCAACCTCCTTTACATTACATAAATGAACAATTCTTGGATGATTCAAATGAAAGACTCCTCTCTATATATAGGATCTAGAGGGGTCATAACATAACCAGAGCCAACATAACAATAATAATGTAAGGGCACAATAATAATAATAGTGGGCTTCTATGGGGCACAATAGTAACAATATGGGCACTACACGGGTACATCAATATAATAAGTGGTTTGTACTAATAACAATAAGGGGTGACACTAGTAGTATAGGGGCCTAACATGCCCCTCTCCTTCAAAAAGTGTTGTCCTCAACGCTTGAGTAGTTCTTGATGCTTCTGTATAAAATTCTTGTCGTCCCATGTGGAATCTTTTGCTGGTAAGTACTTCCACCTGATGAGATACGTTGAAATTGACTGATTTCTTAACTGCTCCATATGAGGATTCGGTGCATCCTGTAACCTGACTCTAGAAGTAGCATCTGCATCTGCCAGGCGTGCATTTTGTGATTGTATCCACGCCTGCACTGTGGCATCATCTCATTTTATAGATGGCCCTGCTGATGAAACTGATGAATGCACCAACACTGGGGTATTTGCAGACAGATTAGAACCTCTTTGATGTAATGCTAGCATCTTGCCATGCAGTAAATTAGCTAAACCATTTAAGTCCTGCTTAGCATGTTCTTGACTACTTGCGACTTGATGTCCCTGCAAAACTCTCGATCCAGCTTGATAGTTGCATAGAGAAGAGCTTACTGTGGTGACTGCAATATTTGTAGCAGGAGAACTACACCCGCGTTTTGATGCATCACTTGCTTTTCTGGCAACACCACGCGCATCACTGTCATTTGTCATATTTTCAGATTTCATTACCTGAAGACTGGAAATGGACCTTGAACCATCAGCCTGCTTTAATGAGGCCCCATGCATGAGTGTGCTATTTCTTAAGACCATTTCAAGTAATCTGGATTGTGTTACTTCTGAACCAAATTTTGTACCTGCAAGGGCTAGGTCACTGGATGTGGTAACAGTTAAACCTGACCTTATGGAGCCTTGTTTTACTTCCGGAGAAGGCAAACTAGCTCTTCCATCACCACTAGAATTTAATGTGCCATGCCCAATCACTTCAGATTGAGGATTACGAATAGATTGGCAATTATCTATCCCTTGACATATTGCAGAATTTGAAACCAACTGTCTTGCTGACAAAGCCGCTGTAGCTGATGTAACAGTCCTGCCTTCAGAAATTAAGTTCTTTGGAAGCCCTTCATCTCTTAGTCTGGGATTATCTTCAGCATTATTTGATTTAATCTTGGTTTCACCTGGAACAATTGGCGAGGTAGTGGAAGAGGACACTGATGCCACAGATATTCTTTCATGTGACAATAAAGCACGAGGAGGAGCCTCATAATCACCAACCCATCCAGGGCCAAATGAGACACCTGGGGCAGAGCTCTCCTTATCTTCTGAGCTGCAATCTTCCAGGCAACTGGTCCAAGGTTTACAGCAAACCGAGCAAGACTTCTTGCATAAGCATGCTCTGACCGAATTCCAACAGGGATTAGCTGCTTTTACTCCCCATCTAGAATAGTAAGTATTGAGTCATTTCCATTCTCTAGTTGGTTAAATGGCCTGTAAGTAGCACGACGGTTTTCTTCCAACTGCAGTGGCCGCCTTCCATTTCTCCAAACCGGTTGCTTAAGAGCAGACACTGAATGTTCTTCTGCTTTCTCAGAATCGCTTTCAGCCAAGAATCCCATACCATCTAAATTTCCAAATAGATTTCCAGGCTTTTCAACCTTCCATATCTTGGTGCTATCCTTTTTCTTCTTGATATGTCCTTCTATCTCTAGAGTTTTAGGAG
>APFE030624384.1:26810-55064 GCA_000404065.3 Pinus taeda
CATAAAATAATAATGCAAGGGCACAATAATAATAATAGTGGGCTTCTATGGGGCACAATAGTAACAATATGGGCACTGCATGGGTACATCAATATAATAGGTGGGTTGTACTAATAACAATAAGGGGTGACACTAGTAGTATAGGGGCTTAACATGTATCCTCTATAAGTTTCATGGTTATTGAATCTGTTGGGATTTGCATAACTGTTGACTCACTTTTGTGTGAGGCATGTCATCCTTGCAACATATCTAATTATTTGAAATGAAATATCCTTTCAATCCTTGGGATTATAAGCATGTGCCTCAATATTATGAGGACCATGTTATTTACCCTTCTTTTTTTTATTTATGTTACCTATCATGCCCACATTTTGGACATGTCTCTTTGTCTGAATATTCTCCTCAATATAGAATATAATCATTCGAACATGCATGATATGATATGCACTCAACACCCAACATTTTTAACAAATGCTTTACCTCCTTGCAGCTACCGGGAAAGACATTATCACTCAAAAGAATCTTGTTTTTGAATAACTTGTAGTTGGTGGGAAATATAAATGTACAATGTCAATATCTAACATTCATAAAATCGACCATTTTTAATGTTGATTGTGTGAGAATATTTCTCAAAATATAATGGACTTAATCATGGTCAATTACCTCAATACTGTCGAAAAACATGCACTCGACATGCCAAACGTTTCTTTCAAGTTGTACAGTAACATCATTGTCCCCAATTGGGTAGACTTTGTTTGGCTGCCAAGTCCAAAGAGAGGGGTGGTGGAATTAGATTTCAAGCTTTCAAAAAATGTATCAATGATATGAGCATCATCCCCTACCTCATCATTCTGGAATGCATCTAACAACATTGTCTCCATGGTAGTTGTATCCCGTAAGTAATCATCCATACCAACTGCTATTTGATTTCCTTCATTACCAACTTGTGACGAAGAACTACTATTGTTGTAGTCATTCCTAATCGGTAAATATGGATGTAAATGGAATTGAATAGGTGATTAATTCAACCATTATTGGTATGCTTCCTCTCTCAGTTTTTCTTTGAATGCAACCTTCTCTTGATTTGACAGTGTAGTGGGGTGGACCGGAAGATGGTAGGTGGATCACTCATCATCACTAGAATCCTAATTTCAAAAAATATTGAACATTAATACATCAATGATATTAGTAAGCACACTGCAATTGGTTTGTTGAAATTACATTATACCAAACAATTATTACCATTTCTAACCTAGGATTATGGCTGGAAGATGACATGTTACAATTGGCAAGGTAAAGGAACTACCCATTGTCATGTACCAACTGTTTACATTATGCTTCTCTTGATAATAGATTCTGACATTTTTGAACTAGTGGAATAGTTTATGCATCTGAACTCAATTCTGAATCATGATCCTACACATTTGGATGCATTTTTATTCAAATTGAAATGGATGAAATAAATAAATTCAATTAGATAATCGAAATATAAATAAAATATAAATTTATTATAGATGGAAAGGGAGAACTCCGCGAAGGAATTTGAGCGATATGGAACGACTTGAAATTTGAAGAATTGGGCATTTGATATTATGAAATTTTCTCCCTACATTTAAGAAAAATCAGTAATAATTTTTTGTGTACATTTCTAAAATTAATTTCGAGAACCATATAACTACAATCTGAATTTCAATATAGTTTTCCAACCATTTTTCAAGAATAAGGTGACTATAAGCAAAAAATGTATACTATGAACTACTATAACTCATGTGGTTGCATCCTAAAGGATAATTTGAGATGAATTTGTGATTTTATGTGAAAATAAACATTTAGATAACTTTCAAAGAATATCAATGCTCTTGTAAAACTAATTGTATTGATGTGTCTAAATAATAACAACACTGATGCATTGAAATGATAACTACACCAATTTGTGGGATTTTGAAAATAAAAAAAGGAATTCTATCGGTGCATTAAAAAACGTTAACACATTGATAAGTTGTCTTAATTAGTGTGTGTTACTAGTAAATGCATTGGTGATTTTTAATATGAAATGCACTAATGTTCCATAAAATATTTTAAATAGTAATAAGTTATTCACTATTTCATTATTTTTCCCAAAAACTAGAAAAAATAATAAAATAATAATAAAAATACAATTGTTTTTTAAATTGAAGATGAGCGGTAATTGATTTTTTGAAATCTAGTTTCATAAAATATTTTAAATAGTAAGAAGTTATTCACTATTTCATTATTTTTCACTATTTTAGAATCTATTATCAGGAGCGACATACTGCAAACAGTTGGTAGATGACAATGGGTAGTTCCTTTACCCTGCCAATTGTAACATGTCATCTTCCAGCCATAATCCTAGGTTAGAAATGGTAATAATTGTTTGGTATAATGTAATTTCAACAAATCAATTTTAATGTGCATACTAATATCATTGATGTATTAATGTTCAATATTTTTTTAAATTTTGTGGTCTGCTCTGTGTTCTAGTGGCTATGTTTTATTGACAGGGTTTCAGTGTTTCAGGGTTGGGTTATTTAGAGATTGATGATGCAGGTATAGTTGATGGGTGTGCTTCAATGTTGTTGATGGGTCTAGTATGAAAATTGGATGAAACGAGGCCTTCAGATTATGTTTTTGTGCTTTAGGAGTATCCAGTATGAAAATTTATGAAACGTGGTCCCTGGAGGAAGAGAGAAGGTCATGGCCTTCTGTAGGTCGGTGCCTACGTACTAGTAAACATATCAGCCAGTACAAGAGCCAGGGGGTTGGAGCTCCCTTCTAGTAGCAGCTAGAAAATGAGTGAAGGTTGGAGCGTTTAGTAGGCCGACACCTATGTACTAGTAAACATATCAGCTAGTACAAGAGCTAAGGGGTTGTAGCTCCCTTCCAGTAGTAGTTGGAAAATGAGATAAGGTTATAGCCTTCTACAGGTGGGTGCCTGCATACTAGTATGAATCTGCACCAGTACAAGATTGTAAACATGTTTTTATTATATTAAAGGAAGACAAAAACAAGTGGTTTTTGTCCCGCATTGGGTTTCCACCTTATATCATGGTGTTCATGTGTGTTTCTTATGTGTGATGATATGTTTTTTTTTACTGCACCTGTTTACTGTTTATATGGTTAATGAAGTTCTGATGCACTGATTAAAGATCAACATATAATGGAATAACTAAATCTTAAGTTTACTAGATATACGCTAGTTGCATTAAACACAGTTGCATGTACACGTGGGTTCCCTTAACCGAAGTAGCATATATGAATCTGATTATGGAAATAAAAAGGTTAGTGATTTGCTAATACTAATTCACCCCCCCCTAGTATTATCTCCAACAATTTGCAGGAGAGACATATTGGGAGCAATGTGGAGCAACATAATACTTTGGAACAACATAACTATTCAGAATATTAGAGCTTGAAAGGTATAATGATTCACTCAAAACCCTGCATAGTAAAAAATTTAAAATTTATGTTGATTTTACTAATAAGAAATTACAATTTCTATTAGATTTAATTAAAACTCATAAAAATAAATGAAAAACCTGCATAGTGCAAATTTTACTATTGAATTTACTAATAAAAATATTTACAATCTTTGTTCTTATTTAGATTTATTTAAATTCAGGAAAAAAAAAAAATAACATGCACACACACACACACACACACACACACGCACAAAACAAAAAAATCAAGTGAAAAACACAAAAAAAAATTGGTACTTACCTTAAACCCTTGCTTCTTTTTGCTTATGTCACTGCACAATTTCACTTTGGGGTTTAACTCCCTCTACCACTTCATGATTAGGGCTTTTCATTTTAGGTATTTTAGATTTAATGGGTTTATGTTACTATATATAAGGTGTTTGACATGTAAAGTATGGTGACCACTTATTAAATCAGATCCAAACCCTATCGACCCTGTCCATTTTTTTAAACGACTTCTATTTATCGGTGTGCCATGCGTAATATAACGCACCAGTGCACCTCTAACAAATAACATCATTAAGTTCAAAAAACTTGTGTTTAATTTTTTTTTATGTTTTCATCTTTTACTGTGTTGGTGGTGATTTTATCATTGCATATGGCACTGTCACAATTTAAAGATATTTATAAAAAAAAACAAATAATGTCAATGCTCAACAATTAAATGTCCTTGTCCATTGACGAAATTAAATGCACTAGTGCATTTATAGACATAAGCACATCGGTTATTAAACCTTCTTTTCACTGAAAATTAAGTGATTTATTTATAAAATATATTTAATGACTTATGTATTGAATGGTACATGTTGTATATTGATAAAAAAAAAAACATTTCAGAAGTGGTCAAGTAACAAAAATATTGAGCAACACAATGATAACACATCAAAAAAAGCACAAAAGATAAGTTCTTTGTAGATTCTTTACAAAATTAATATTTTTGAACTATATGTAAGCTTAACTAATATGTATTGGTTAGTGTGTGTCATGTAGAGCTGCAAAATGAGGAAGTCCAATAAGATTATTTCTGATCTAAGTGCAGAAGAGCATAAAAGCTTAATGGAAAAATTGTAGAATGATGAATTAGGTGAATAAAAAATACTATTCAATATGAGTTTTTTTTAAATTTATATTAATAAAATACTTAAGAATATTAGATAACATGTTTAAAACAATCTATTAATTCACATATGTTTAATGTTTTACGGTGACCAACAACGAAGGAAACGAATGTCATTCTAAGAAAATAACAATTATAGAACATGTAAATGGAAATGAATATGTCCTTAGCTCATATAGAGTGGTGCTAGAGGTTAATGGGGGGGGTTAACTTTTAGTAAACTATGAGTGATATAGTGGAAAAAATGTATAGAGGTACATTCCACTTATAATATAGAAATCAATCCAATTATTACAAGAACAAAGTTTTTTTTTTTTTTTTTTTTTTTTTTTTTTTTTTTTTTTTTTTATGTTGTGGTTTATGGACACTAGGTGGTCGATACATCCACGAGAAAATCTGGGAAGATCAACCCCGAAAGGAATCTTTTAAAGCCCTTCAGCCAGACTAGCAGGGCTTAACCCCAAGGGTGTCAAGGAGAATTGACCCTGTGACCTCCCAATCGGCGAGGCACTTAACAACGGGGACTTGACCAGTTTAACTAACCCTTGGGGCTCTAAGAACCAAGTTGTATTTAAACTATAACAAGTGTTTACAAAGCAATGGTCAATGAGTCTGTCAGAATTGCAAAATAAAAAACATACAACAATAAAAAAGAATCATTCAAAAAAGTAATATTCCTAATTAAATGTTTTTTCTAGAATTAAATGTATATATTACTACAAAGCATTCATTTATTAATATCAATTTTTTTATTTATTTTTCATACATCAATATAAAAATAGTTTATTACCTCTTTAGGAAGATTATGGAAATTCTAAAGGATCAACGTACTGATCTCTTAAACATGCTAGTATGAATGTCCAAAAAAGTGTACAAGGAGATGGTCAAAGAAATGGAGATAACTACTTCACGAGAGGAACCATCTCAACAACAATAAGCTTCAAATGTATGTAATCATTGAATGTTATATTAGGTACATATAAACAAATAATTTAGCATTAAATATTAATTTTTAATTATATTCTTATAGAAAAGAAAACAAAATCGAACTCATTCAGCACATAAAACTAGACAACAAGGAAGAAAAGGGTTGATATCAATGTTTGTGAGTAATTGCTAATATTTCCTTATAACAACTTAAGATTTAATTTTTGTATATTTTAAGTTTGTTTACAACAACCATCATTGAATGTCTTCAAATAGGTGTTAACATACAAAGAAGAGTCGTTAGAAGAATTGACTGACATTGGGTTAAATATGGGTTGTGAGTATATGTTGGTATGTCAAAAATTAATTGTGAAATTCGTAAGTATCTATTTGTTTTAATTCTTTGAGTTTATAATTAATAGAACTAAAAAATCATTTATATTAAATTTATGGTTTTATTATGGGGTATAAAACTTGCAGGAAACAAATTATGGAACTGTGTCAACAAAAGAGTTGTTGAAAGAAGGTGTGAGAACTTGGTTTTCAAAGAATGTGTATAGTTTTAGAGTTGGAAATAATACTTGGGGGGGGGGGGGGGGGGGGGGGGTGGGTGGTGAATCAATATTATTAGATCAACAATATTTCATTTCACAAACAGATTTATATATGCTACTTCTGTGAAGTGAACTAGCATGTACATGCTACTGGATTAGAGAAACCAATGTATATCCAGAGAACTTGTGATCTAGCTAATTTATCATGTGTTGATCTATAACCAGTGCATCAGTAACTTATTAAATAGTGCAGTAAGAATAGAATAAATCATCACACATAAGCAACACACATGAACACCAAGATTTAAGGTGGAAACCCGATGTGGGTGAAAACCACTTGTTGTTGTCATCTCTGCCTTCTTTTAATAATAAGAAAATTTGTTTACAATCTTGTACTAGTGTAGACTCATACCAGTACACAAGCCCCCACTTGTACAAGGCTACAACCTTCTCTCATTTTCCAGATTTTGCTAGAAGGGAGCTACCACCCCCTAGATATTTTACCAGCCAATGTGTTTACTAGTACGCAGGCATTGACCTACAGAAGGTTACTACCTTCTCTCTTCCTCTAGGGAGCACTTTTCATAAATTTGTAGACTGGATTCTCTTGGTACACAATAATACACATGAAGGCCCTGTTTCATCAAATTTTCATATTGGACCCATCATAACTTTCAAACTACATTAACCGATAATTAGTTAATCTGATCAATCAAATCATTGTCACTAGAACACTGTGCTGAACCAAGAAAATTGCGTCATTATTCAGAACCGGTTGCAACCTTAAGAATCATGGATCAGAATGTATACGCTACTTTACTAAACCAAACTTGTGTGTATATGCTACTTCCTTCAATCAAACTTGCGTATACCTTCAAAACTACTGAAACCTAAAACTTCTGAATCAAGTTTGTATCAACCAGCAATATACTGAACATCTATTGTCAATTTACAAAGCTTCACATAGGCAATAGTAGAGATCACCTCACATATACAATCAATCAATCAGATATCAAACTCCTTATGCATTCAGTTTTACTTTCAGATCTAAGAAGGCTTCATTGACAGACAACAGTGAAACAATAGAATTGATCTGATAGATCAGTCAGAACTAAAGACAAGGCTTTTCTTTTGTATATCCTACTTGGAATAGTATAACATGCATGTACACACGCTTTTACCGAGACGAACTAGCTTACAGATCTATAAATATTAACTTATAACTTCGTTGTTATTCTGGGCTTCAGACAAACACATATCATGACATTTAAAGAATAAAACAGGTGTACACAATTATATCTGGCCCAACCAATATCATATCATTCAATGATAAGTCATTTCAGGTCTCATGATCCTAATCCAACATTGAATTCAAGGTCCACAAAATATTTTAGATCAAATCACCAACATATCTGCTACAACATAAAATATACTTCATATATAAGTATTCATTAGAAACCCATTCACTTGCACACCCTGGCCTAATGATCTTCTCCTCCTTATATAGTTTTAGGCCTTTCTCAATACCTCAGACCAAAACCACTTAGGACCAATACCTTGGACCAAATACCTCAGACCAATACCTCAAACTAAATATCTCGGACCAAATACCTTGGACCAAAACCTTGATTTTCCAACCTCTATATGCTTTTCCTCTTGTGAGATTGCGTGTATATGTATACGCTCTTTTTGTTCTTTGTACCAGCATGTATATGATGTTTTGACTAAGTGGACCTGTGTATACTTCTTAAACTTCTTTACATCAACCTTTTCCTTCACCTTCTTTATTATGATCAGTAGACCTTAGTTCCATCTTCCTGTTCTTCTATACCACTGCCCTGTTACCTTTGAATATTCCTATTGTATTGTGAGTTTCCTTTTATCAAAACTGAATTGACCTGTGAGTGGGTTGCCATCAAGGACAACACTTGTATCATAATGCCAACAATCTCCCCCTTTGGACTTGATGGCAACCATGATGGTGTTGATTACTGAAAGATGTAGAAACTGTTAGAGATGACATGCAACACCAAAATACTCCCCCCCTAGAAACTTTCCTCCTTTGATATACATCATGTTGTCCATACTTCCCCTGAGTACATGCCGATGCTACAGAGATATGATTCAAAGGAATAACATGACTCTATAACTCAACTAAGTGAGTATGACCTCCTTATGACCAATGACTCATACATACATCAATCACCCAACCAAGTGGGGATACACCACATTTGACTCATGCACCCAACCAAGTGGGGATATACCAATTGTTTATACATAACAGAAATACAACAAATATTACATCATCCATCCCATGAAATGTCGGGATAAATATTACATCCCTTTTTCAATAGGACTCATTCAAATATAGATTATGACAAAATAATTCATATCACACCCTATGACTTAAACACCAAATCATAGTTGAATTCAGCAACCAAAATGCCAACAATGTACAATGTCTGTGAAGGTTAATGCTCCCCCTAAACTTGCAGTAAGGGAAGTAAGTGGTGGACGTTGCCCGGATAGATCTTTCTTTATCACCTACCTATGCATTGTCAACAATTCATTCATCAAGGCATCTTTGTCAGTCATATAAAAATAAATGAACGAAGCATATCGTCATACTGTAATAATCAATATTAGACAGAACACCCGTGTCAGAGTCTAACCCACTATTTTTCTGTCAGAAAAAAATATGCTCCTTCAGCCACAGAAACCCACGTGTATACATGAATATACTTCATCAAACCTGCATATAATAACCTTCCTCTAAAAACTAGATTTAAGAGTAGGATGATGCAGCAAGTACTCCCAGCTTTTGTTTGATATATTCAAATGTTTCTCTGGGAAGTGGTTTAGTGAATATATCAACAACCTGTTCGTTGGAGGGAACATACTCCAATTTAATATTTTGTTCATGCACTTGTTCTCGTAGAAAATGGTACTTAATGGGTATGTGCTTGGTCTTGGACTGCATGACTAGATTTTTTGAAATACTAATGGCACTTGTATTCACATATAATGGAGATGGGTGGAGTACATGTGATCTGAATTTCTTTCATTGTTTGCATCATCCAAAGTAGTTGAGTGCAGCAAGATGTAGCAGCGGTATATTCTGCTTCAGTTGTAGATAAGGCAATCAAACTTTGTTTCTTATTGAACCATGAAACTAACCGAGAACCCATATAGAATGCACCTCCACTAGTGCTCTTTCAATCATCAACATTTCCTGCCCAGTTTGCATATGTATATGCATGAGGAGTAAGGTCTGTATCTCTAGGATACCATAGTCCAAAATCTTGAGTTCCTTGAAGATATCTAAAAATTCTTTTGACTTCTTGGAGAAGTGATTCCTTTGGATTTTCTTGGAACCTTCCAACAATTCCTACTACATGCATGATATCAAGTCTGGTACCTATTAGATAAAGCAAACTTCCAATCATAGATGTATAAGTTGGCTGGTTTACTGTTGGTGATTCATCATTAGAACTGAGAATGCATCCTATTACCATTAGAGTACATACTAGTTTAGAATATTCCATTCTGTACTTCTTTAAGATCTGCTTGAGATATTTGGTTTGTGAAACAAAAATGCAATATTTGGTTTGTTGTACTTGTAGACCAAGAAAATAAGTAAGTTCACCAAGTAAGGACATTTCAAATTATTGTTGAATTACTGAAGAAAAATTATGACTCATGGATTCTTCATTGCTACCAAAGATGATATAATCAACATAAAAAAAACAATAATTAGCAGTTTATCATTTTCAACCTTTGTGTATAAATTTCTATCAGCAAAACCTTCTGTGAAACCTTGTCATTGTATATATTTGTGAAGGCGGTAATACCAAGCCCTTGGAGCCTGTTTCAGACCATCAAAAGCCTTTTTAAGCTTTCATACAAGTTTTGCATAATTTCCAAGAATGAATCCTTCTGATTGTTCAATATAAACTTCTTCTTCTAAGTCTCCATTAAGGAAGGTTGATTTTACATCCATTTGATATACTTTGAATTTTCAAAAACTAGAAAGAGAAAGAAACATCCTTGTGACATCAACTCTGAAAATAGGTGCAAAAGTTTCTTCAAAACATATACCTTCTTGTTGAGCATACCTTTTACAAACAAGTATGGCCTTGTTTCTAATAAATTCTCCATTTTCATTCAACTTGTTGTTAAATATCCATTTTGTTCCTATAACATTTTTATCATGAGGTCTAGGAACTAACTCCCAAGTACCATTCTTTTCAATTTCGTCAAGTTCTTCATCTATGGCCTTGACCCAAAATTCATCATTGCAGGCTTCATTTACATTCTGAGGTTCGGTGGAAGATAGTAATGCTAGATAGCTTGAGCTCCCTATAAGAGTTCTTCTTGTCTGTACACCAGCCCCCTTTTCTCCTAGAATTTGAGATTCTGGATGATTCTTCTGAACATACCTAGATGGAGTCTTTTCCCTGTCTACTGTATCTTCTTCTAGTGCTTCATTGGTTTCTTCTTTTATATACTTTTGATTTGATGCGGGAAAGCATTCCCCAACTTCCTCACTGTGATATTCCTTTGTTGATTTCATTTGTTCTGGATTTCTGCATGCTTCATCAATTACAACATCAGTGCTTTCAACAATTTTCCGAAGTCTTTTATTATAACATCTGTATTCTTTATTTCTAGATGAATAACCAAGAAGAATTCCTTCATCTGCTCTAGGTTTGAACTTACCAAGTTTTTCATCAGTCCTTTTGAAAAAACATTTGCTTCCAAAAACTCTAAAGTTTTTTATAGTAGGAGGCTTACCATACCAGAGTTCATATGGAGTTTGATTGCTATTTACCCTAACATTCGCTTTGTTGAGAATAGTTATGGCAGCAAATGCAGCTTCACCCCAAAAGGTTGCAGAAGTTCTAGATCCATCTAGCATAGCTCGAGCTATTTATTGAATTGTTCTATTCATCCTTTCTACCACACCATTTTGCTGAGGAGATCTTGTGACGAAGAATCGCCTTTTTATTCCATTTTGTTCACAAAAGTCAAAGAATTCATCTAATATGAATTATCCCCCTCGATCAGATCTAAGACATTTGATTTTTCAATCTGATTCATTTTCAACTAAAGCTTTGAAGGGTTTAAACTTTTCAAATGCTTCATCTTTGTGTTTTAGTAGACCTATCCAACACATCCTGGAAAAATCATCAATAATAAAGTATTCTTCTCCATGAGTTGACTTTTTCCTTGTTGGTATGCATAAATCAGTATGGATGAGTTCAAGAGGTTTACTTGCTGACTCTTCTTTTTCAATGAAGTGAACTTTGGTTTGCTTACCGATTTGACATGGTTTGCATATTTTATTTTCTGGGATGTTGATATCTGGAAGATCATGAACTTCCTTGAGCCTACATGCTTCTTTTATTTGAGAAAAACTTAGATGTCCCAATCTTCTATGCCATAGCTAGTTTTCATCTATTTTTCTTAGATAGAATTGTTATTGTCCTCCTTTAAGTATATATAAGTTGTTTGGAGTTCTTGTCCCCTTGATCATAGTCTTTCCTATATCAAGCTCACAAACCACACATCCGTTTGATCAAAATACCACTTCATTTCCTTGATCACACATTTGAATGACACTCAACAAATTATGCTGTAAACCATCCACATACATGAAATTTCCAGCTTTAACCTTTTCTTTCAAGAAAATAGAGCCTTTACATTTAATGACAGCGGGAGTGTCATTTCCAAATGATACATTCTATTCCTTTTATAAAGCATTATATGAATGTAGTTTCTCTTTATCACATGTCATGTGTTTGGAGCATCCACTATCAATGTACCACTGATTTTCTTGTCCTTCTACATACAGAGCTATGCCACATCTTTCTGATTGAGATTCCTTTCTTCTCCATATCTTGGGATTTAATGGTGTTTTCTCCTATTGAAGTGTTGGCTGAAATTTGTTCCTGCACTCAGATTATTCATGACCAAAGTTGTTACAAATCAAACATTCTATTTCATTTTCAAGAGGAGAAGTTATTATAGGAACTTTTCTTGATTCCTATCACACTCTAATTTCATGCTTCTCTATTCATGATGGCTTTATAAGCAACTCATTGAGTAGCCTTGTGTCCAAAGTTATGACATGAAAAACATTGCCCATTAAAGAAATTTTTCTGATCATAGTATCTTTTGGTATTTTTTACATGTTGATTGCAGCTTCTACTGATATTCATCCTTGGAGTAAATTGAGCACGATTTACCTGATGAATAATTTTATACTTTTGTTGATGATTGACATATTGTTCACTGGTCTTTGTTGCATCAAGATATCTTCCGGTGGAGGCTGACGACTTCTGTGATTGAGATGAAGCTTCAATATATCCAAGACCTGTCTTTATAAGAGGAGAAAACTATTTATGATTTCATTTAAAGTTTCCGATCCTTTAGAAAATATAAGATTAAGAGATTTTGTCTTCTCGATATCTTTTCTTAGACCCACAATTTCACGTTCTAGATTTTCATTGTGTTTTTCTCTTTCAACAAGTTTGTGTGTCAAATTATCTATGATCATAATATTTTCTTCTATACAGATTTTGAGTTTAGTGATTTCTTCAAGAAAGTCTTCCTCTTCTAATGCATCCAAAAAATCATCATTTTCATAAGCCATGAGTAGTCTATAATCTTGTTCAATTTCATCGTCATCACTATTAGATAAACAATCACTATCTTCATGTGTATAGTAACTCCTATTCACAACCTATTTTCTATTTCCTTTTGCATATTCCTTCCCCTTTTCATATTTATCTTTATGAGGACATTTGTTAGCATAGTGACCGACTACCACAAACAAAGCATTTGAAAGGTAGCTTACCTCTGAATCTTCTGGAACCCCATAAATTTACCTCATTTTCTTCTTCTGTCACAATGTGTCTTGATTGATTGTGCTCTTCCTTTTCTTTTCCCTTTGTTGATGATTTAAATTTGGCTTCTCTCATATCTGATGGACCTCCTTTCCTCATTTCAGAGGAAATTAGGATTCCATGAAGTTGAGTCATAGCGATAGTCTGAAGATCCTATTTTTCTTTTATGGCACACACTTTTGACTCAAATTTAGAAGAAAAAGATCTCAAAATTTTCTCAACTAAAGTAACTTTCTTTATCTCTTCACCCAAATTATTCATGCAAACAATCTCATCTATATTAAAAAGTAACTAGAAACACTTTCATCACTATGTGTCTTAAGAGTTTCATACTAAATTCAGAAAGTTTGAATCTTAGCACATTTTACCTGAGAGTCTCATTCATAGTTCTGAATGATTTTGTCCCATATTTCTTTGGTTGTTTTGAGTTGAATGAATTTGACAAATTTTGATTCTGACAGACTTCCAAATAGTGTATTGATAGCTTTGGCATTGGTTTCATATAACCTCTTACCTGTAGAGTCTATAGGAACTGCTGCTAAAAATTGATATCACCCTTCCACAATTTCCTAAACATCAGCTCCAGGCGATTGTAGATAGGCTCTGGTTCTTATTTTCCAATATACTAAGTTTCTCCCATTGAATATTGGTGGTCTGAAGGGTCCCATGCCTTAGTGATTATTCATCTTAAAAGATCTTCCTTCAAGCGATCAAGCTTCTTCTGAAGGACCTGCTCTAATACCAATTGTAGGAAATAATACTGAGAGGGGGGGTGAATTAGTATAATCAGATTAATAGTTTTTCATTTCCCAAATAGATTTATATATGCTACTTCTATGAATTGAACTAGCATGTACACTCTATTGTGATTAGAGAAACTAGCATATACCCAGAGAACTTGTGATTTAGCTAATTTATCATGTGTTGATTTATAACCAGTGCATCAGTAACTTATTAAATAGTGTAGTAAAAACATAATAAACCATCACACATAAGCAACACACATGAACACCAAGAAGTAAGGTGGAAACCCAATGTGCATGAAAACCACCTGTTGTTGTCATCTCTATATTCTTTTAATAATAAGAAAATATGTTTACAATCTTGTACTAGTGCAAACTCATACCAGTAGGCAGGCACCCACCTACAGAAGGCTACAACCTTCTCTCATTTTCCAGCTTCTTCTAGAAGAGAGCTACAACCCCCTAGCTCGTGTACCAGCCAATGTGTTTACTAGTACGTAGGTGTCGGCTTATAGAAGGCTATGAACTTCTCTCTTCCTCCAGTGACAACATTTCATAAATTTTTAGACTAGATGCTCCTAGTACACAAAAATACACATGAAGGCCTTGTTTCATCGAATTTTCAAATTGGACCCATCAGAACTTTCAAACTACATCAACCAATAATCAGTTAATCTAATCAATTAGAACATTGTCACCAGAACAATGTGTAGAACCCAGAAACTTGCATCATCATTCAAAACCAACTGCAACCTCAAAAATCATGTATCAGCATGTATACGCTACTTTACTGAACCCAAATTGTGTGTATACACTACTTCCTTTAATCAAACCTGCATATACCTTCAAAACTACTGAAACCTAAAACTTTTGAATCAAGTCTATACCAACCAGCAAAAATACTGAACATCTATTGTCAATTTACAGAGATTCACATAAGTAGTAACTGAGATCACCCTACTTATACAATCAATCAATCATATATCAAACTCCTTATGAATTCAGTTTACTTTAAGATCTAAGAAGACTTCATTGATAGACAACAGTAAAACAACAGAATTGATCCGATAGATTAGTTAGACCTGAAGACAAGGATTTTATTTTGTATACGCTACTTGGAAGATTATAAACTGTGTGTAAACACGCTTTTACTGAGATGAACCAACATACAGATCTATAAATATTAACTCATAACTTAGTTGTTATTCTGGACTTCAGACAAACCCATATCATGACATTTAAATAATAAAGCAGGTGTACACAATTAGATCTAGCCCAACCAATATCAGATCATTCAATGATAAGTCATTTCAGGTCTCATGATCCTAATCCAAAATTAAATTCAAGGTGCACAAAATATTTCAGATCTACAACATAAAATTTACTTTAGATAGAAGTATTCATTAGAAACCCATTCACTTGCGCACCCTAGCCTAATGATCTTCTACTTCTTATACAGTTTTAGGAATTTCTCAATACCTCGGACCAAATACCTTGGAACAAAACCTTGGTTTTCCAACATGTACGTGCTTTTCCTCTTGTGAGAGTGCATATATATATATATATATATAGAGAGAGAGAGAGAGAGATGATATTTTTTTCTTTGTACCAGCATGTATACTTTTTTTTGACTAAGTGGACCTGCGTATACTTCTTAAACTACTTTACATTAACCTTTTCCTTCACCTTCTTTATTTTGATGAGTAGACCTTAGTTCCATCTTCCTATTCTTTTGTACCACTGCCCTGTTACCTCTAAATATTCTTGTTGTATTGTGAGTTGCCTTTTATCAAAATTGAATTGACCTGTGAGTGAGTTGCCATCAAGGACAACACTTGTATCATAATGCCAACATTTAGAACTCAATTCTTTCTTTGGTACATTTCTTTTTTATTTACATTGATGTATATTATTTATTTTAATTTTCATTATTTTCACCAACGTAGATACAGTCATTACACTTTATTTTTATGTTTGTAGATGGAACTTGAAGAAGATAAACAAAATTGATGCAATCAACAAAAAATTCATCCAAATAACCCAAGTCATGGAGGTAGCTCAAGCACTAACAATAGTTCTAGTAAAGAATGATTATCTATTTGGATATCAATACAAATTGTTGTATTATTTGAAGTAATTGTTTGTGAAAATCAAGCATATTTTTTAATGTAATGGACATAGTGTCCCAATTGAGAGAAAAGGGTTACCAATAACTATCCCATTTTGTATGACAAAGACTCTCCTATTCATATATAATAAAACACATTTTAATTTATTCTATTGCATTGTCCAATGCCGTTGTGAAATGTTAAACCATTGGTTAAATATATGGATGATTAAATATTGCAATGAAGAGATGTGAAATCTGATGATATAACAAATTAATCCAAACATCATAAACAAATGCACTAATCAAAATTTAATTTATATGAATATTTGTATAATATATATGTCGATTTTTCAATGAATAACGGATTTAAAAATCACAATAATTGCACTGACACAAGTTGATGTTTGTAAAAAGGAGAAAATGGATATCAGGACATCATATATTAATGTGCACCACTGCAAATATAAGTTTTTTAACAACAATGTTTATAATAATAATAAATGGTATCCTAGTGTGTTTGTACATGCAAAGGCCCAATATGTTTGTAAAATAAATATGCATCGAGAAAACATACATTTCATGCACTGGTGTGACTTGCCTTTAATGCACCGACGCATCATTAATGTTAATGAATCGTTGCATTAGATTACGTAAAAGAACTAGTACTGCAAGATCTTTTTTCCTGCCCTGCTGTTATCACAAAATCTAACTCTAATAGGTTTTTGATCAAGTAGACTCTTAGTAACTCTTTCAAACCAATCTTTTGGTTGAGGCTTAGCCTCCTCAACCTGAGGGGGCTCTCTCAATAGGTTTAAGATTTTTTATTAATGATTAGATGGCTAAATCTAGTAATAAAATAGAACAATATGTATAACTGGTTGAATCAAAGATTAGCAAACATTCACTGGGCTATGGAGTCAAGGTAATCTTCAACAAAACATCATGATCAGAAAAACATGGAAGTCAAGGCACTTGGAGTTTAGGTTTACAAGTAGAACAGTAACACAGTAAATCAACACACAAGCATGTGAAGGAAGTTAGAGCATTTTCCAATGAATTCTAATTATCACAAGCTCATAACACTTCAAATAAGTAGTTGAACAAGGCCATAAAAACATCAACCACATAAACTCCTTGTGAATCCTGAGTAGTAAAACTAATCTCTATATTAAGTTTGAAAAACCACAATTTCTTACAATAACACAACTTTCTTTTGCTAATAAAATTACCAACCCCTGGGGAGTTTGGTTCTCAAGCTTTATATAGATGCTTACAACCTTGGATACTATGATCCATCTTTAGGGGAATTTGAATTCGTAACACTGACACCTATCTATTCATAAAACAAACTACTTAATTACAACTTGACATCTTGTTGTCTTTAAGAGTCCTAGTACAAATAGGAGTGAAACTCCTAAAACATGCTTTCAACAACCTTATCTATGACTTTAATACATTCGTTAATCAGCTACCAACCCATGTCTTCAAACTTGATGATGTCCACAACGTTGTTGCAAAACTTGTTGAGTCATGACCTAACTATCTTGAAAACTAGGAATCAGAGTTCCTTAATCCTTTACGCTTATCTTCAAACAGTTTTGCTGGTGTACATGTGGCATGCATTAATAATGCATAAAAACTTCATTTTCCACGTGCGCAAAAAGGAAACTCAAAAATATGTAGGAAAGGATGAAACATGAGTGTCCTACAAAAATACTTTATTTTCGTAGCATAGCCTTTATATCACTTATGAAATAATTCTTGGAAGTTTGCTTCCTACACTACTACCATCTGAAACTTCATATGTCATCCCATGTCTACCAGTAGCTTCAAAATTTGGAATTAATCATACCTTACTTCCGAAAAGCATCTATAAGTGCTAAATTATCATCTTCAGAAGTTTCGTAGCGCTACGAAACTATTATGTATGCTCCTTTTCAACATGGCCTTCAAAAATCTGTAGTTTTGGAGATTTTTTTCAAAATTCCATGAAGACTGATATGATCAACCAAAAATAAAAACCATTTACCTTTATAATATGTTCTTCTTCACAACTATCCTTCTTTTTATATGCCAAAATTGTTTTAAGAGGTATCCTTCATTGCCCTTTTTCATCACCCTGTTTCATTATTGTTGTAGTCCCTTTTCCAGATTTTGTTAACTGTATTTCTAGGTCTTCAATTTATCTCTTCATTTTCTTATTAGTAGCTCTCAACTGAGCATTAATCCTCCTTACAAATCTGGCTTCTTTGATTGCAGGAACAATCCAGGTAAAGTACTGAGTTTCACTGACGAATATTTCTGGTTTGGAAACTTTTTTATCTTCCCAGAGACCCTTTATCCTTTTGAAATCTGTCCTTTTAGTAGAATGTCTTCTTGCTCTCACTCTTAGTCTAGCAATTTCATTGTTAGCAGTCTTTAACCTTTCTTCCATTTCTTTGTAACTGGCTTTTTCTGTTTGAGTGGAAAGAACTGTGTTCTTTTCACCTTCAAGTCATAGAGATGGAAAGTCTATAAACTCTTCTTAAATAGCAGAGGATTCTTCTATTCTTCCCAAATCAATATTGGACTCTTGCATATTCTTGGATTGCTTGGTTAAGGGCTTTTTGGGTTTGAAAACAAATGTTGTAACATCATCCTCAAATTCCAGTTTCTTGGAGGGTTTCATTTTCTTCAACTTTCCTTGATCAAATTTTATCACATTTGTCTGTACTAATGGGGATTCTGCAATATCAATGGCTTTTAAAATATCACTTAAATCACCCTTCAAACTTGAACCTTCTCCCGATATCACTGTTTTACCTTTCTCCTTTGCAATTTGACTTCTAGTCAATCTCCTTTGAACTGGTTTGTTGGTTGACTGTTCTTGTGTCATTCCTTTAACCTTAGATATATTTTCTTTTGTAGATTTAGGAGTTTCAAGAATGACTTCTGGTGATTTTCTTACTTGCTCTTTCACTTGCTTCCTAGTTTTCAACTTAACAAACCTTTATGCCCTGGACATTACAAACTAACTGGTTTCTACTGATGGAGTTCCTTTAACCCTAGGGCTAATGTCTACACCTTGATTTTCTGCTCCAAAGTCACATAGAAACAAAAATGAATACCATTCTTTGTTGATCCTTTTGAGTTCATGTAGAACTATCGGTTTAATTAGACCATGATGAAACAAGGAAGTTTCACATCCTTGAGATTTCAACTATACTTTATCTGCCATCTTAGTTAGACTTCGATATAAGAATTAAGGAAAATCTAAACAGATTATACCAGTAAAATGCAACAGGAGTTTAAAATGATATGAATAAACCTTTTGATATCTGCCTTCACAGGTAAAATAACGTTGAATGTTGAAGAGCAAGTTGGCATAGCTGTCCTTGATGTAGTCTCTGGGAACTGCCTTGGTTAAGTCTATTTCTACAAAATTTGGCTTTAGAAACACCTTACATGGTTCCATGTTGAATATGAATTTTTTCAACCATATATCTTACCCTCTATGGATCTCTATCACCAAAGCTATGACCCCTGGAGAAATTTGCAAGTTCAGGATTTCAGCCTTTGTGCTTGACCCAGTGAAATGTAGTGCAAACTCCTTTGTCACCTGAGTGTGTCCTCCCTACAATTTCTTACAAAACTTCCAACATCCTACTTTGTTTAAGGCTTCTACAACTGATTTATCTCTAACTAATACCTCGTTGCTTTCAAGCTCTGTTCTTAAACAATGACCAGACCTGTGACATTTCTTCTCCTCTGTCATTTTTCCTTCTAAATTCCTATAACAAAACTGGCCTTGCTTGAAATTCTGTTGATCAAACTCGCTTGCCAATGGTAGTCAGCCTCGCCTGAATTATGGATCAGGAAAACCTTGGTGAAAAAATTACCAAATCTTACCATTCAAAAAACAACTATGTTTGAAGGTTTGCATGCAAACTAAAATGATGAGACTAGCCAGCCCTTCCAAATTTGAAATTATCTTTCTTAATGAACCCTAAATTTGAAATGATGAGTTTGGATGGTGGCATGCTTAAGGACTGACACCTAGTTGACACCTAATAATGAAAATTTTAATGGAATATTAATGGATAGATGTTTGACAAGACTATTCTACGAATCTATGCTTTTGCAGCATGCAGGGAAAAGCGCTACGAAAAGAGCAGTGTTTTCATAGCGCAAAACAGACATTTTACATTGTCTGCACTACAAAAATGTGGTTTCGGGGATAATTCCAAAAATTTTCAAAATGTCTTAAGCTATAAGTTTCTAAAAAGAATGTAAGACTCATGAAACATGGAATAAGGATTTTATACTTTATTTGGATATGAAAAATGAAACCTTTGAAACTCCTAACCTATCACCTACCCATTAAAACATAGGGTGACTTGACACTTATCTAAGACCATGACTAGGAACAATGTTAACCCCTATTTTGGTGATAACACCTGGTGCCTTTTGTGAAAAGTACAACTTTAGGGCCTTTGCAAACACATAAGCATCAAGACGTTACACTTTTCAAGCATTAGTGTTGTTTATACAACTCATAAGTACCAGTGCATTGTTACGCATAACTATCTAGTGCGTTGGAGAAGATAAAAGCACAGGGGCTACACTATTTTTTTTCTACCCTAATGCCCTTCCTGAAAAGCACTGCTTGGAGAATTTTTAGAAGACATAAGCACTGGGGTGGTATACATTTAAGGAACTATTGTTGTTTGCATTTAACACTCTAGGGTATGGTAGCATAGATTGTAAGATCCAATACATGTTTATTATTAAAGAACAAATAATCTTATAAATTTAACACATTGTTGCTCCAAACGCTTGTTTCCAATCTCGGTGCTCTTATTTTAATTTACAACAGTGGTGCTTTTATATTGGTAGTGCACCAAGGTGATTTGTCTAGTAAGAACATTGTTAAGAAAACATTCGCTAAAACCTATGGCCGCCCAAATTTTTTTAGTTTTTTTTAAATTCCATTATCAACTCCACTAAAATATCCACTACCATAAAAAAATGTTGTAGCAGAGGTTTTTTTACAATTTTTTCCAATTTTTTGACAGTAAAAATGTTAAGTTATGGTATGTTCTATATTTATAACAGTTTACTTCTTTTTTCTTATTATATTCCACAGATTAGCAATCACATGTACATAAAGTAAAGTGCAGATAGAACATTAAACAATCAATAGAAAACAAGCCAAGACAAGAGACACAAGATGTGGGGGCTAGCTAGGGACAAACCCCACAATGTGTGGGAAAACCCTTTGATCAAATCTTCTTTTATCTTCAATAATTCAGCAGAAAGAAATAGTACAATAAATTTGATTCATATCAGTAGTAGCAAACCCTAGATCAGCAGCATCAACATTAGTAGCTTCATTATCAAACTAGGGCAAACGATATCTCACAAACCGACCGTCGGATTGACTTCATTCCACCACCAAAAGTTGCGGCTTCCAGAGGAGGATCAGATGAACCTAAAGCGTAGTTCATATGAGGAGATATTCTAGGCCACGCAGGTCAATCTTTACTTCTGTAGTTGCAGCTTCAGTTTCAGCAGTTTCCAGCTTCAAACTAGGGCAGTCGATATCTTGCAAACCGTTCGTCAGATTGACTTCATTCCACCACCAAATGTTGCGGCTTTCAGAGGAGGTTCAAATGAACCTACAGTACAAGTCATATGAGGAGATATTCTAGGCCACGTAGGTCAATCTTTACTTCTGCAGTTGCAGCTTCAGGTACAACAACTTCCGGATTCACATGTGTGAGAGAGATGCCCATTTCTGCGCAGTAGAGAAGAGACTTATTTCTGCGCAGTAGAGAGAGAGAGAGATGTGTGATGAGAAGAGTGAGTGAAAATGAGGAAAATTAACATAACGTTGGTGTTTGAATAGATGAAACTGTTGGGCTTCTGGGCCTACATGAGTTGTACGTCGGCTTGATAATAATTCCATAATCAAAATAAATTCATATCTCCATGAATACCTATCGGAATCGGATGATCTTTATATCAATCCTACACCTTTCGATGAGAGGAATCTAATAAAAATATTATCAGCCATGAATAAGATGACCCACATGAAGTTTTGCCCTGGTTGCCAATTTTAACACTCCCTCTCAACTAGGGAGAACTTCATCTACAATCTGTCTATCGGTCGTTACTATTCATCCATCAAATGCACTGCCCTGTATAGCCTGACCCTAGCCCTGATCTACTCTATTCTGCTTGTTCTTCTTTGTCCTATTCTTCCCTGTACTAATCGATATTGTTTTGCTCTGTTCTGCTCTGCTCTTGCATTGTTCTGTTCTGCTTTGCCTTTGTCCGAATTATGAAGAAGAAGAAATGATCGAGGATGTATCATACTAACTCAAATTCAGTCTCAGGGTATGTACCACTAGTGCCAGACCAGTCTCAATTGACCTGAAGTCAGCGCCATAGTGAGTACAACTCCACTGTCCTAGACCAGTATCATCCTCCACTGACTCAAAGTCAGTCTCAGAGTGTATACCATTGGTCCCAAACCAGTCTCAACTGACCCGAAGTCAGCTTCATAGTAAGTACCACTCCTACCACTAGTCTCAGACCAGTATCGCAGTCTCAGAGAGTGTACCACTAGTCCCAGACTAGTCTCAACTGACCCAAAGTCAGCGTCATAGTATGTACCACTCTCACTGGTCCCAGACCAGTACTGCACTGACACGAAGTTAGTCTCAAAGTCTGTACCACTGGTCCCAGACCAGTCTCAACCGACCCGAAGTCAGTGTCATAGTATGGTACAACTCCTACCACTGGTCCCAGACGAGTCTCAACCAACCCGAAGTCAGCGTCATAGTATGTACCACTCTCACTGGTCCCAGACTAGTACTACACTGACATGAAGTTAGTCTCGGAGTATGTACCACTGGTCCTAGACTAGTCTCAACTGACCCGAAGTTAACGTCATAGTATGGTACAACTCCTACCACTAGTCCCAGACCAATATCATTGATCCCATATCAATGGAGGTCATCCTAGCGTAGGGAGTACGGTAGATACAACAATGCATCCATCTGTAATACTATGGTCCCTAACTTCATTTCCCTGCTCATTAACAGATGAGAGGTACTTTCCATGAGTCCCAGACTGCATGGGTAGGATGCCTCGATAGGAGAACTAATCAATCATGTCCTCACAAGAGAACACATCAATCCTACTACAATCGCCATGGAGAACACATCAATCCAGGCTGCCATGGAGAACACATCAATCTAGGCCTCACAAGAGAACACATCAATCCTGCTACAATCGCCATGGAGAACACATCAATCCTGCTACAATCGCCATGGAGAACACATCAATCTAGGTCTCACAGGAGAACTAATCATCCTGTTGCACAGGAGAGCGAATCATCCTGTTCTACAAGAGAGCGAATCATCTTGTCCCACAAGAAAGTGAATCATCTCATTCCAATGTGCACCACCAGGGGAGGGTGAGTCACCCTGTGGTCATATGTTGCTTTAGTAAGAACCACAAGCCCTCAGAGCTCCCAGAGCTCAATGTATGCAACATGCAGGACAAGGGTTTCTTGATGACTCCAAGTCGTTTGGGAAAATCACAGATTAGATATTTCCTCGGGGCTTTGACAAGGTGTATCAACCTATACATCATCTTAATGTGATGGATCCTCCTTTCTCATCGACTTACCATATCCCAGATGATGTCTATCTGCTGGAGAAATTAATGAATACGGGATTCCTCAATAATCGAATCCCACCTCTAGTTGTTACAGAGAATCACAGTGGTGTCCAATGTAAAACCAAACAGTTCACTGAAGAGCTTTTGCAACCAGACTGCCTCACACGAGGTCATGCTAGCAACAATATATTCTGCTTCGGCGGTGCTCAAAGTCACTGATTTCTGCTTCCTACTCATCGAGGATATCGAAGCAGATCCCAAGGTGAAACAGCACCCAAAAGTGCTCTTACGGTCCAGCACACTGCCTGCCCAATTAGCATTAGTATATCCAAGTAGTCTCACATCTTCGGCAGTGTATCTTAACCCATTGTAACTGTGCCATGAAGATATCTTAGAAGATTCTTGGCATCAGTGAAGTGAGGCTCAACCAAATATGAGCTCATAGTGCTAACTTCAAAACATATGTTCGGACGGAGGTTCACCAAGAACATCAACGTGAATGAGTTTTTGAAACTCAAAGGCATTTCCCAAATCTCGTCCGACATCACTACCATATAACTTCTAAAATTTAATATCCTTGACGTAGTCACAGGCTTGTAGTCCATCATACCAAATCTTTTCAATATATTTACCACATATTTTCCTTGAGATAGGAAAATTTCCCTTGGCTTCTGCCGTACTTCAAGTCCTTGGTCCTTCATTTGAAATTCAGAAGCCAACTCCCTCTTACATTTGTGAATGAGAGGGTCTGCACCTATTAGAAAGATGCCATCCATATACGCACCAATATGAGAGGCTTGTCATCTTCAACCTTAAAATAAAGGTTAGGATCGGCTTCACTCCTAGTGAATCTCAGCTTCATCAAGTAGCTGTCGATCCTCTCATACCATGCTCGGGGTGCTTGCTTTAGCCCATAGAGAGCCTTCTTCAACCTACATACATGAGATTTTTTATCATAAATTTCAAATCCTTTGAGTTGCTCCACATAGACCTCTTCTTTGATCGATCTATGTAAGAATGCAGTCTTGACATCCATCTGATGTAGGTTCCATCCTTGTGAAGCGGTAAGGGCTATGATCGAGCGGATGGTCATATATCTGGTAACAAGTGCAAATATCACATCATAGTCTATTCCTTCCTTCTGGTAGAAACCATGAGCAACAAAAAGAGCCTTATACTTTTTCGTACTTCCATCTGCTGCATGATTTATCTTGTAAAGCCATTTGGAAGTAACACATGTCTTGTCCTGGGGTCTGGGAACTACTTCCCTGACATCATTCTTCATGATAGACTCATATTCTTTGGTCATAGCATCCTTCCATACTTGATTCTTGACGGCGTCTGAGAATTATGAAGGCTTATTTTGTATGATTGTGCTCATGATGGTCAGGTATCCCTGATACCTATTAGGTTTCTTACTTTCACGAAAGGTTCCTTGGGGTTCAGCATGTCCTTCAGCATCATCAAGTAGCCCCCTAAGCCATGAAGGTCTTTTCCTAGACGAGGAAGGTTCATGTGGAGGAGGATCAATCAGATCCATGGGTTCTTCTACATCAGGCATTGATTTATCATCCTTTTCTTTTGGTTCCCTGGTGTCGGCTTCTTGAGAGCTCCTCAAAGTCAGAAGATTGTTCACCTTGCTGAGAGCCATATCTTCGTCAAAGGTGACATCATGACTAATTACAACTTCCCTTTGACCGGCTACATAGATTCTATAGCCCTTTAGTATTTTCACCATAGCCCACGAAAATTCCCTTCTTTCCAGATGCACCCAATTTATTTCTTTTCTCTTTTGGCACATGAAAATATACAGGGCTTCCAAGAATTCTAAAATGAGAAACAGCAGTTTTCTTATCGGTGAACTTTTCTTCAAGAGTCTTGGAACCCAATGCTTGAAGAGGGCATCGATTTTGTACATATACGACAGTGTTTGTAGTTTCAGTCCATAGAAACTTCGAAAGTATTTAATCATGTAGCATGGCCCGGACAGCTTCCACAATCGTGCGGTTCTTCCTTCCCACCACACCATTCTGCTCAGGAGTACGTGGTGAAGTAGTCTCCCTCTTAATGCCTGCCTCAGATATGCCTGAGTGAACCAACTGTAATATATCGGAGGTCTTGCTTTGGCTTGAGGGGAATGGTCCCCTTTTGAGCTTTCCTTCGGCACATTCCAGACATACACCTTCTTTCTCTACTTGGAATTCAGGCATCCCTGTTACCATCTATCTTACGTCAGGTAGAGCTTTGTAATGAAGGTGGGAAAACCTCTGATGCCAAAGTTCATACTGAAGAGTTGTGTCACAAGACATGACACCTAGCAGACTTCCATCGACCTGATATAATGAATCAACACTAAACCCAAGAGTAAAGGCATATTTAACATTATTCTTCCATATACATACCTTGCCATTGCTGAAGGTTACCTTGTAGCCTTTGTCTTCCATTGTCGAGATGGACACTAGGTTCTTTTTGAGGTCAAGTGCATTTAATACATCCTGGACTTTCTAGTCTTCTTGAATGGCTGTCCTCTTCCTCGATCCCCAACTCTCCTCTTACCTTTGCTGTTGAATTTTCATTCCTTTGATTTGCCATCAAAGGGATTTTGATCATCATCCCAGTGTGAGTCCTTTCTATTAGGGAACTCCCTTGCATAGTGACCTACTTTATCGTAGATGTAACATCGTCCTTTTCTTCCACCCTTAGGTCCAGCCTTTCCTTTTGATTTAGTCTCGGAATTATTTATTTTCTTAGCATGAAAAGAAAAGGCAACAGGGGGACCTTTAGGCATGGGCATTTCTTGCTCTTCTTCCCTTGTCTCTTCTTGAATGCATCTAGCCATTAATTCCTCCAAACCAGGAATTACATTATAGTTCAGAAGAGTAGTCTTGAACATGTACCGTTCGGATGGTAATCCTCCAAGAGTCGTGAGTGCCATTTCCCTGTCAGTAATAGCCTCCCCAATAGATAGGAGATCATTCTTGATCTCGATTATTCTTAAGAAGTATGCTTTCATACTCTCATCTTTACCCTTCTTGATTTCCCTCAGTTTATTTCTAAGAAACAAAACTTGATTTGCATCATTAACTTTAAATAAACTCACCAGTCTATCGTAGATTTCCTTGGAGGTGTCCAGTTCAAATATGTAGGCCACCAAGCACTTGTCGATAGAGTCTTGGATGATCTTCTTCGCTTTAATTTCTCCGTCCTTCCATTTGTTCCAGACAGCAAGAGGTGCATTTGATGGAGGCTCAACAATATTGCTTGTCACGTAACCCAACACTCCTTGATCCTCCAGGGTTATATCGATAGACATCTTCCATCTATTATAATCATCTTTCTCACGGAGCTTGTCTTCGGTAGGAAAGAGAGTTGAGGACCCCATCGTTCTTTTAGGAGAGCCTTGCCAATCTTCTCCTCAGTGATTGCTTTTCCTCTTACTTGGGCTTTGTCTTCACCTCAGCTCCAATACCATGTTAAGTTATGGTATGTTCTATGCTTATAATAGTTTACTTATTTTTTCTTATTATATTCCATAGATTAGCAATCACATGTACATCAAGTAAAGTGCAGATAGAACATTAAACGATCAACAGAAAACAAGCCAAGACAAGGGACACAAGATGTGGCGGCTAGCCAGGGACAAACCCCACATTGTGTGGGGAAACCCTTTGATCAAATCTTCTTTTATCTTCAAAAATTCAGCAAAGAGAAATAGTACAATAAATTTGATTCATATCAGCAGTAGCAAACCCTAGATCAGTAGCATCAACAATAGCAGCTTCATTATCAAACTAGGGCAGACGATATCTCACAAACCGACCATCGGATTGACTTCATTCCACCACCAAAAGTTGCGGCTTCCAGAGAAGGTTCAGATGAACCTACAACGTAGTTCAGATGAGGAGATCTTCTAGGCCACGCAGGCCAATATTTACTTCTACAGTTGCAGCTTCAGTTTCAGCAGTTTCTGGCTTCAAACTAGGGTAGTCAATATCTTGCAAACCGTTCGTCGAATTGACTTCATTCCACCACCAAAAGTTGTGGCCTTCAGAGGAGGTTCATATGAACCTATAGCATAGTTCAGATGAGGAGATATTCTAGGCCACGTAGATAAATCTTTACTTTTGTAGTTACAGCTTCAGGTACAACAGCTTCTGTCTTCACATGTGTGAGAGAGAGACCCATTTCTGCGCAGTAGAGAAGAGACTTATTTCTGCACAGTAGAGAGAGAGAGATGTGCGATGAGAAGAGTGAGTGCAAATGAGGAAAAATCCTCTTATATTTATACACAACATTGGTGTTTGAATAGATGTGACTGTTAGGCTTCTGAGCCTACATGAGTTGAAGGTTGGCTCGATAATAATTCCATAATCAAAATAAATTCATATCTCCATGAATACCTATCGAAATCGGATGATCTTTATATCAATCCTACATCTCTCAACGAGAGGAATCTAATAAAAATATTATCAGCCATGAATAAGATGACCCACATGAAGTTTTTCCCTAGTTGCCAATTTTAACAAAAAACCTCTGTTATAACCTATGGTAGAAGGTATTTTCCCTATAATAAACAATAATTTAAAATAAAATAACAATTTAGTTACTTTTTATAATAATAATAATAAATTTTAACAACGAGAGCTACATAATGAAGTGTTTTGATATTTATGTAATTTATATGGCTATGATAGTAATATTAATTGGAATATTATTTTAATTTCCTAATA
>APFE030624384.1:56840-82479 GCA_000404065.3 Pinus taeda
ATCTACATATACCACAAGATATACAACTGTTTTGCCAACTTTCTTGACAAATAAAGTTGCATCATCAAGATCAAAATGATTGAAGTTGAGTTTCAGAAGATGCTCAGTTAGCTTTTCATACCAGGCTCGTGGTGCTTGTTTGAGGCCATACAAGAACTTCACAAGTTTGCATACTTTATGTTCATGTCCTTTCACAGCAAATCCTTCAGGCTGGGACATAAAAACATTCTCTTTTAGATCTCCTCAAGAAGGCAGTTTTTACATCTATTTGATGGACTTTCCAACCGTTCTGAGCTGCTAGTGCAAAGAGTGTCCGGATGGTGGCCCATTTTGCTGTGGGGGCAAAATTTTCCTCATAATCGACCCCTTCCTTCTGTGCAAAGAATTTTTCCACAAGCCTAGCTTTGTGCTTGTCAAGTGAGCCATCAGCTTTGCACTTGTTCTTGTAGACCCACTTGCAGCCAATTGGTTTGGTTCCAAATGGAGGATCAACCAGCTTCCAAGTGCCGTTCTTATGAGGGCATCATACTCCTTTTGCATTGCTTCTTTCCATTCATCATGAGAAGCAAATTCTTTAAAGGAAGTTGGTTCAAAATCTGTAAACAAGTTCAATTCACAATCATAAGAAACATCCATACCAACAGGTGAATTAGAGTCATCTACATCACCTCCATTTTGTCGGTTTGCATTTCTGGTTCCTGTTTTTCCAATTTCATCAGGATGAACACTTTCAAGTGTCTTTATCAACCACTTTGGGGGACCTTTCTGAGATGGTCCAGGCTACTCTGTTTATTGAGTTGGGAGTGAATCAAGATTGAGTCTCCCAATTCTATCAATTACATCACTTAAAGCATCATTTGTTGTTGGAGTTTCAGTCGGGGGAGAGTATTCTTCAGAAGAAGATTCCACATGTTGATCTAGTATAGGAATCCCCCCTTCAAGATGTGGAATCTGATTTTCAAATTCTTGAAATGATTTCGTTTTTGCGAATCTATCCAAGCGATCAAGTTTCCGCTCAACAACATTGTCAGATTTGGATGATTCAAAAAAAATTACATCTCTAAATATAACAAACTTTTTATTTTCTTCATCATAGAGGCGGTATGCTTTGGAGGTATTTGAATACCCCAAGAAAATACACTTACGACTTCTAGCACCAAGTTTGTTTCTATGTACCTTTGGTATCAAAGCATAACAGTTGGAACCAAAAATCCTGAGATGTTTGACCGAAGGAACATGTCCATACCACAATTCATAAGGAGTCTTGTTTCTTATAGCACTAGATGGACATCTATTCTTTATATATGCAGCACATAGAACAGCATCAGCCCAAAACATTATCTTTACATTTTTGAAAAAAAGCATGGATCGTACCATATTCAAAATTGTTCTATTCATTCTTTCAGCTACACCATTCTGTTGGGGATTATAAGGCATAGTTGTTTGATGTTTAATCCCATGTTGGCGAAGATAATGTTCAAATTCATTTGATGTATATTCTTTTCCATTATCACTGTGAATAGACCCAATATAAGATTGTGCATCATTTTCAATCCATTTATGAAAATTCTTGAATGTTTGAAAAGCATCAGATTTGTTCTTCAATAAATAAACCCAACACATTCTGGTGTAGTCATCAATAAATGTCATGATATATTTATTTCCATTTGCAGAAGGAACAGGCATTGGACCACATAAATCTGAATGAATAAGTTCAAGCTTCCTATGTGCTCTTGAATGTGAGTCATGAAATGACTGTTTGCTATGCTTTCCTAGAATGCAAGCATCACATTGCTTAAGTTTTCTAGGAATTGTAGGCAAACCAGCAACACCATTTTTCTTCAATAAACGGAGACTGTCATAGTTTAAATGTCCAGTTCTAGCATGCCATAATAAACTTGATGGAAGTGTACCTTCTTCATGATGAGAAATATATGAGAAATGTTGTGCATGAGCAGATGTTCCTTGCAGTTTGAAAAGTCTTTCTTCTTCTATTCCCCTCATGACAAGTGAGTGAACAGATGCTTTTCTCACCTCAAGCTTGCCATCAAACATATGAATGGAGTGACCTTGCTGGCGGATGTGGACCAAGGACAGCAAGTTTCTCTTGAGCTGTGGGAGATAAAAAACTGATCAAGAAGAAAGTCTGAGGCTAGGAAGTTTAAGCCTGATTGTGCCAAGCCCTGATGGCTTGAGATTTGACTACTATGCAAAGTATACTACGTCCATCAACATTGTCAGTGAAATCTTCAAAAAAATATTTTCTATGAGTCATGTGACAAGTTGCTCCTGAATCAAGCAGCCAATCATTTTTCCAGGAAGCAAGTGAATTATTAAACAAATCTTCATTTACTCCAATGTTACATTGTGCCTCAACATAGTGAGCAGATTCAGGTGCTTTACCTTTGTCTGTATCATCAGTTTTACCTTTCTGTTGGTTCCTTCTCTGCTCAATTTTGTCCCATGGTAGCTTGCATGTAGAGGCATCATGTGATCCATTTCTTTTGCAGCGAATACAATGTAAATCTGCCTTTTCTGCTTGAGTCTGCCCCCCCTGCCTCTGAAGTATCTTCCTCTTCCTCTTCATCCACCTCTTCCTCTTGTAGAATCTTGAGCAGGATACTTTTCTTTACGAGCCAGGCATATTTTCTCTTCAGAAGATTCAGGGACTGTCTTCTTTCCAAAGGCTTTTTCTCTTTCAGCAAACTTTTTCACAAGAGATTCAAAGGTTATATCTTTGAGATTTCCATTTGCTTGGAAAGACTCAAGATAATTGGAGAATGTAGGATAAAGTGCCTTGAGAAAAGCAATAAGAGAGATATCCAGCTCAACTTTAGTGGATTTGATATCATGCATTATAGACTTTATTTCAGATGCAAGAGCAAGAGGATCATTATTTTGCAGTTCAAGAGTGAAGAGTTTAATCATAAGTTGGACTACTTCAAGTGCAGAATGTGATTCATAGAGTTCTTTCAGCTTTTGTAAAGCTTCAAAGGCAGTTGAATATGATGAAATGTGGCGACTCACCTCCTTATTTACAGATGTTGCGATTAATGCATATGCTTTGTTGTTCTTGTTTTCCCAGATGGCGAGCTCTTTGTCTGATGTAGGCTTTTCTTGGTCACTGTCTCCTTCTCCGACACACACTCCTTTCCACAACTCATTGAAGATGAGTGTGTGTCGTATCATCCGGGACCAGTCAGGATAGTTCTCCTTGCCAGTGAGAACTATTCCCACCATAGAGATGATTGAATGCATTCTGTAAAAGATTACTTCTGCTGATATAAAAAAAACTTTTGCTGATAAAAATACTTTATGCACTTTGTTTCTTCAAATCCTTCCAATGTTTGATATCAATATTGAAGATACACTCTATATTGTTGCGCTCAAAATTTTTGAAGTTTTAAGATGTCGGCCAAATATTTGGACATTACCCGAAGCCAAGATAATCACAAGCTAAGAACTTGGACGGTGTGTATATTAAAGAAACCACAAGACCAAATATATGAACTTAATGGTGACATATCCCGCTTAATACATATCAAACAGCGTTTCAAACGAAGAGAACTTTGATACCATGCTCAACAGCTTACACAAAATATAACATGTTAGACAGCGTTTCAAACGAAGAGAACTTTGATACCATGCTCAGAAGCTTACACAAAATAAAACAGCGTTTCAAATATCGGATACCATGTCAAGCAGCATTTCAAATATCGGATACCATGTCAAACAACGTTTCAAACGAAGAGAAATTTCGGATACCATGCTCAGCAGCTTACACAAAATATAACATGTCAGATAGTGTTTCAAACGAAGAGAAATTTGATACCATGCTCAGCAGCTTACACAAAATATAACAACGTTTCAATATTAGGCAGCTTCAAAACAGCATTTTAGATATCAGGCAGCTCTCATACCACGGCATTAACCAGCGTTTCAATAATTTTAATCAGCGTTTCAAATAAGCAGCTCTCATACGCATAGCACAACTGTTCAGGTAGCATTCTCCTTCAGGCATTAACCAGCGTTTTCAAAACACAACTGTTCAGGCTCTCATACACATAGCACAACTGTTCAAGCAGCGTTTCAAAAAATCATGGGTTTCAATGTCAGAAGGCAGTGGACAGAGGACAGAAGGCAGTGGATAGAGGAGTTACAAGGCAAGGCTAAAAAAAGAACCTGGGACCTGTGCTCTGATACCATGTCAGGCCAGGAGTAACTCTAGAAAAGCTGATTCATTTATTGCATTAGGTAGCTATCTATTATATACATGAATGTGATCATTCAGTTCATCTTCTTGATGACTGTTCACATTCAAATTCTCCCAATCGTTGAGGATTAGGTGTCAATATATATATATATATATATATATATATATATATAATATATATTAATATATATATATATATATATTATATATATATATATATATATATATATATATATATATATAGATAGATAGATAGATAGATAGATAGATAGATAGATAGATAGATAGCTCTCAGGGGTTAACTCAATTTAGTGATGGCCTTGAAAATGAATTTTAATGTGTGTTATGTGTGTGGAGTTTGAGGTTCAACTACCCCATTCACATGTGCCTACAAAAGGGGCATACGTAGGTAGGCCTAGAGGTTATAGTGGTACTAGTTTGAAATCGGCCTCGTCTTATGTGAGTACAAGGCCAACCTAATTTCCAATATATATTATATCTATATATATATATATAATTAAGATAAAAGATATTTTTATATTTACATAATAATAACCTAATGTAAATTCCCTAATGGGTTTGTCATTTGAGGTGAATGGGGAATTGGGGCACTGTGCTTGCCACCTTGCGAAAATGATTGCATTAAATAAATGGGGTGGTGTGGCCTCCCCCATGCATGCTTAAGTATGAAAACCCATGATAATACATGCCCATGGCATATGAAGATCTAAATGAGAAAGGAGGGAACTAAGACTAGGGGATCCAGGGCTCTCTTGGGAAAAAAATCAATATGTTGTGAAAGAAGGCCTAGCTTGCTGCATTAAGAAGCTTGAGGTGATGGGAAATGGTTGGTTTCAACTCGACTCAGAGTTTAATTGGGTGTCTTTCCTGGGAGAATCTATGTAGATCATCATTTTATCATATTTATTTTGAGTGTGGGTTGTGCGGGAGAGTTATGGTTGTTGCCACTATGAGTTTTGGATATAAGAAGGCCCACAAGGAGAATAAAAATATCCTTGGACATGGACCACCGCAACTCAAAAATTGGTAGTGTAGCTAGTTCATTGGTCATATTTTTATTGATTATTCTTGTCGCAATGAGGCTTCCGCACTCTGGGTAACTCTGAATCCCCATTTCACTTATTATCTTGATGTTAGTATTTTGCGTGGTTCTCAGTTTTGGCTCTCGAGTTTGAATTCTAGTTTGTGTCAGTTTTCGAATTATATGTCCAGGTTAATTATAAGAGTGAAGTTAAGTCTTGGTTCTAGGGTGATTTTGTATTGCCAAATTTTTTTTCTAGTAATTACTAGCCTCATTATAGGTTGTGTGGTTGGATACTTTTGTTCTAGAATTAGTCCCTATCCCTCGTGGGCTTCATCACCCTCATTTTGTTAAATATTTTGACTATGTGCTACTTGGCCCTCAATGTCTCGTCACTTTTCCAATTCTAATTAGTAGGGTGGTATTCAAGTCTACTAGTATGCATCGTCAATGTACAAGGAATCATCATGGGGGGGAAGGCCATTGCCCCCAACGTCATAGCGTAGCCCGACAACAAGCCCAGGGTGTTGTTTCTACCTTTCATTCAGTTATTTCCCCGAGTGCGTGCGATGAAATTCATGAAATGGAAATCTTGGCAGCTAGAGAAAGGAAAAAGTTCTCTATCTCAGAGACTATGGATGAAGTTGGACAATGGGTTCTTGACCTTGGACTTACCAGGGGAAGGAAAAACAATATTTCAATGACAATTATCTTTATTGGCAAATGAAAACCTTACTAAGAAAGGTTTTAATTAAAAAAGAAAGCACTAGACAGATACAATACTTTTGCAAGTCTTCAAGATGTAAAATGGGTTTAACGCAATTAGAGGATTTGTTTTGAAATAATGGATGTTAATTTGTATCGTATTAAGTGCCACATCCCATGCAAGGAATATTTTAGGGGATAATATTCGCAGGTGGGCTAATATTCCATTCTTTTTCCAAAAAAAATATTCGCCAATTTCCATTTTTCTAAAAAATGATTTCACCTAAAGTTTATAGTATAAAATTATTTTACCTTAAAAGTTTCCAATATTATATATTGTCTAATGTAAAATAATAAAAGTCTAAACACTTTTACAAAATTATCATCAAACATTTTAAAATTTACATATCAAGGACGAGTAAGACTTGCCAATATTGCTAAACTTTAATATAGACATCCATCCTTAAAATTTTCCTTGATCCCATGTATTCCTATTATCTTTTCTCCACGAGGATCTAATGCCAAGGATCTTGCACCAGTCACCCCATCATACTCTTAATTTCTATTATGTTTGCTTGCAGTTCTTTCTTTTGGGATTACCCTTATTATGCTTAAGTTGTTAATGGTGCTAGAATTTTGGACCACTTACTCTATAGGTAGGTAGTTAAAAATATTTGGTTTTCCTCTTGGCATGTTAAGACCACCTACTAAAAAACATGCTTATTATGGATAAAAGATGTATGTACCTAGTTGATATGTTTTTGTGAAGTAATACAAAACCAATTTAAAAATAATAATAACATTAATTTAATGTAAATTAAAAAATATAAAATATAACAAATGAATTTTTATAAATTTATTTTAATAATTACGATTTTATTATTTATTATATAAAAAGACGTTTATTTTTTCTTTTAATATAAAATTACATATATTATATGATGTTTATAAATGAAGTCAAAAAATTAAATTATTAAATTTTAAGTATTTTTATGTTATAATAATATTTAAAAAAGTTTATATTTTTGTTATGTCTTTTTGTAAATTAATGCTTTGTATTACCAAAAAATCAGGATTATATATTTTTGCTAGGTTGCACTCTAGGGATTTTAATCCTCCTCAAACCATTACTCCTAACACTTGCAAGTCTACATTTCTCAATACATTACTATATACAAAATTAAGAAAACATAGCACTATGTTGTAACACATACACTATATAAACTAAATACATCATAAAGTTAAAAGTCATTCTAAATGGGAAAATCCAAAACATAAAGGACATAGAACTACAAATAGATCCATCAGGAACTCTAATCATTATCGTAGGACAAAATCATCACTGGAACCCTCTCACTCAAACCTAGTGAATTAGGTGGATCCTTTCTATTAGATTCACATGTAATATGCCCCTCCACATGAGAAAGGAGGGAATCAATCTTGTCCAAGAAGAAGTGTTGATTTCTGAGCATGATTTTAATGTCTTCTAGGATGGAAAATGTGTTATAACACTCCATTTTCTTGTCTTCTAGGACATGTCCCAGCAAAGTATTCATTTTCCAGTGCAAAGCCACAAAATTCAAATATTTATTCTTCTTCTCATGCTATTTCCATGTATTTCCCTTAGAGTGCCCAAGGCTGGTAATCCAAGTCAACATATCCTCCAAAATTTCTATATTAGAGTGATATTTTCCCTCTCCCCCCCCCCGCCCCCCCCCCCGCCCCTCCCCCGCTTGAGTCTCCAATTTAAGTATCTCCTTCCTTATTTCAAATAAAATTGCATTGAAGTAAGTGGCAGCCAAGTCGTGAGCGAAGAGTTTTTATCCTATCTACCCCAACATACCACTAACCCTACCCTCTGCCTACAAAACATTTTTTGTCTGGAAAGCATGACTGAGACCAAGAGGACACACCTAGAGAAACTACTATAATTTCCTCTACCTATGAAAAAAATAGATAAAACTAAACACATCCACCATAGAACTAATGCTCCAACCCACTAAATCATCTCTAAATCTCAAGACATAAACCTGAAAATTGACTGAAGCACCTATGTGTTGAACATATGTCATCAAAGCCTCTATAGAGCAACCATTCCTTGGCACCACTAAAAAAATACATAGATACACACAAAATAGTGAACCTCAAACACATAATACTCTTAGACACCCAAGAAAACCAACCCACATGAGCCCTTCAACCATCTCTTTACATTTCACATAATGACACACACCTTCACTACACACAAACTATAGCCACCGGCCCAGACATTACCGATTCAAGCAAGCCCAAAAACATCAGATGTGAACAAGCTACAAAGCCTCCACAAGCCTGACAAGAAAACTGAGACAAATCCTTTTAAGTCAAAGAAACTAGACCTATCACCTTAGACCTAGCCATAAGACTAAATTTAAAACAAATTCTCAGATAAAGAAAGTAATTGACCTAAGTTTCTGAATAGGTAATTGCAAATGACACCCAAACTAGCCCACTGGACTCCAAGGTTCCAAGCATCTAGACATAGACCAAGACTCCAAGGTGTTTTGGGAAGTCTTAGTCTCTACGGATAAATGCTTAAACCCCTAGACTAGTAGCTAAGTCTAGAGAAACAATGCAAAGCATTCTCTGCTTTTTCTATGATCAACAGATTAAATAATAGGTAAAGAAGCCTACCTGTAGCTTTCGCTTACTACTTATCTGCCTTGACCAATTCTGTCACTCCTCTTCGTACTTAATCCACTTGAAGAGTACCTGCACACAGACAGGAGACAAAAACCGATCAAAGCATATGATAATGATCTATTGATTAAACATAGCATGGAATCAAGTACATGATATACATATGAAAGCATCAATGAATAACACAAGCATATGGAAAAAGCTTTGAAAACTTTATTAGTAAAATGAAGAGTCACAATCCAATTTGTTTGATTTAGCATCACTCCTCTAATTCAGTCCCATCCTCTCCTCATAATAAGCAAGACATTTTGACATCATTACAATACTTGAAATCAACTCAAGTCTCATACTAACAGCATCTCCCTATATAATTCAATTATTTCCAGCCCTTGATCACTTAGATGAGTGGTCTTTTTATAGGTGGATGAAGGAAGTTATGCCATAAATGGTGATAATTAATGCCCTCCCAAACTTAGAATTTAGTTCCATGGAGGAAGGGATAAAGGGATTGATGTTCCTTAACTCCCTACCTCATCCAAATTCGAGCTCAAAGGAGTACATAACCTTGAGAAACTTCTAGATGCTTCCAATGGATAAGAATATTCCTAAACCCCAATGCAATTTCACTCAAATTCGCCCAGCACAAGCCAAAGAGAGCTTAAGTGCACTGCATAGCTGCACCCTAATGAAGGCCTGCTTGCGTTGATCTTCTTAGAGGCAGTTTTTGGATGATTTCAATCATGGAATTTCTTGGGAAGCTAGGAATTATGATGGTTGACTTCTTTAAGGCATGTAACAACTTAATTATGGTTTGATGGGCCCTAATAATATTGATCTGTCAATTGGGGTTGATGTGCCCAAATGGATCTGTAACAGTTGCCCCCTAAAGCATGAAGTCATAAATATGTATGTCGAGTGAAATGTTTTATCATGTGGAGAGGAGGTTTCAAAGCAGAAGGTGACCTGCATCAATTACAATACATATATCATGATAATTTGATTTTTTCTCATGAACTTGCTGAGGGAAGGCATACCCGTGCTCAGCTTATCAACTTTCATTACATGTACAAATATAGTCGTCTATAGATATAGACCCATGAATGGATGACCATGAATGTAAGGCCATTGTACATTTGATTTAGTACTCTTGAAAATATCGCAACCTGGATGGATGAAACTAGATCTGGGGTCTTCAATCTCGTTCAATCTTTCGCTCAAGTACAAGTCTAACCATGTGAATAGATGATTCGAAGTCAAACATGGGAAGACATCGTTTGATTACCAACCAATTATGTAAGCCATTAAAGGACGCGCGAGGAATCACCGATAATGATAATGACCCTCAACGTACTACATTACATTTCGCATGGTGTGAATAAATGATTTGATGTCGAACACCATACAAAGTCTTTCAGTCAAAGGCTAGTGATGTCAACCTATTGTCGATAGCGAGAAAGCTTCCATTGATGCATGAAAGCCTCAAGGAATTGAAGGGGTGTTTCTAAGTCAACTTCTTGGATGATGTACTGATGTCGACAAGAAGTGACTCGTCACAGGAGACCCTTAATGTATCCCACATCAATGACACAAAATGAGGTAAATGATTTTGGAGATGAAAAATTGCCTGATGACAAAAGGTTCAAGAATGGCGGTCATGAAAATGAAGGTTTACGGTATTGTAAAGGATGAAGTTTGAACTGAATGACTTCTCTTGAACATGTCAGTGACACTAAGATGAATTGGTAGCATTGACCCAAAACAAATTAATGGATGGTATAATAGACCAACGGTGTGATAACCATCAAGTTGAATGACCCAACCCACATATCACGGTGATGAGGTGAAAGTGTCATGTTCAAGAGCGACTTTATACCATAAAGTGTTTTCCCCTTTTCCCAATTTTCCCCAGTCATTGCTGACCAAGACCTCTTTATTTTTAATCAAGCTTGAGGAGGATAACATATGCTTGTTGTATAATTTCACCCTTTAGGTGAATCCATCGCTATTCAATGCTTTAACGAGTCTAGCGAAGGTGAAACCCGGTCTTGTCTAGATGGACAAGTTTGTCACTATTTGATGTTTTTAGTGAGTTTAACGACAAAGATAACTCGGTCCTTTTCATGTTTAGAGAGTTTGAAAAGGGAAAAAAAGGAAATTCCAAAAGTTTTTTTTCATAGATTAATCTCTCAAGCTCGGAAAAGCGTAAAATAATACAAGAGAGATTTCGTTTCCAATCCTTTAACGAGCTGGAAAGGACAAGCATTCCAAAACCTTTTCATGTTTAGAGAGTCTGAAAAGGGCTTAAAGAGGACTCTATGGGGGTTCCTTTTTTGTTTTTAACAAAGCTCGAAAAAGAGGTAAAAGTTTGCTTTGTGGTCAAAGATGTTCAATTTACATTTTAGCACGTCAAATTCTGCATTTCAGTTGTTAAGCTTGCTAAAAAAACCATCAAAAGAGATTAAAATACCTTTTTCATGGATAAAATGAATAAAAACTAATGATTACTTGATTAATATGCAAGAAATAAACATAAAAACAATTTTTACTATTTATTTTTACCATTTCACATTTACCCTTTGATTTTGGTTTTTTGGAACAGTTTTTACCTCAAAGTTCACCAGCTGATTGCGAAGGATTCAGTGGACCATTCCTTGTGCCATCTAGACTAGGTAGGAGCTATCTCTATTCTCTTTCATTTCATTCCATTCATTTTCAGTTTCAAGCAAAAATTTTGACTTTTTGAGGCCCCTAGGGTTTCAATTTTGAACTCTGGGATCAACGCACCCTTTCAACATCGAAAGGTGCACTGCATTGCACAAACATAGAAGGTTGCATGCATTGTAGTGCACTATCTCTAAGGTAGGGGTGTGCTGGCTGCAAAACCCAAATTCACATAGTTGTTTTCTCCCAAATTTTGGTCTGTTTTTTGCAAGAATGGATCCTAATATGTCTAATGGTTGCATTGCAAAAATTCATTTAATCAAAATGGTGATTATATGGAGATAACAAGAGCATGAAGAAAAAAGTATGATTGCCCTAAATAATTAGGTTATGGTTGAGGCCCTAAGGAATTGCGGGTTACTCAAGTATTTTCGACTATCCAGCATGCGGTAGCAGATTGATATATTATAGTTCCTTGTTCGTTCATGGGATCCTATTGATCAGGCCTTTCACGTTAGGGACAAAGTGATCCCATTTACCATCAATGACATCTACTTTCTAACTAGAATGTCAAGGCAAGGTGCCCCCATCTCACTATCTAGATTTGCCAAAGGATGTGAATCAGTGAGAGACTACATATGACAGTTCTGTCGGGAAGGTGCACAACCTAGCAGAGACAGAAAGATGAACATCAGGGATGTTAGTGATTTACCATTGAGGAAAATCCTCTTTACCATTGCCAAATTGGCTGGTAGTGCGACACTACACTTGGCAAATAAATCATACATGCAATATGATTTAGAGTGTTTAGAGCCAAAAGTGTTTAACTGGTGCAAGGCAGTGCTTTCATTCGCGAAAGAACAACTGATCAAGGTGAAAAGTGGAAAGAAAAAGAACTTCGGTTATTGGTTGATCCTGATTTCCTTCGCCTTGGAGAGAATTCCACTTATGCAACCACAACTTGTTTCAATGGGTGTATCTGGACCTAGGGATCCATGGATGCATAGATGGGTAGATCTTATGGCTAGGCATGCTGGTCAATGATTGATCTCATTTACCCCTGCATTCTTTGATTGGTTTGATCGACAGGATATGGCCATCATAGAGTATCCATATTCAGGAATGGATTTCCATGGAGATCAAAACTTCATGTTACTAGTTGGAGCACAGTGGGGTGCTATCGGTAAATTTTTTCACCAAAGTGTTTTTTATTTTAAATTTTCTATATTTTTTTGTGTGTATCAATTAATTCCAAGACTAAACAAAAACATTTTTTATGTATGCAGATGTTGGACCTGTTCGACCTGTGGGGCACTAACGATAGGCAGGTGGGCCAGCACGGAGACTTGTTGGGAGAGCAGTTCTCCGAGACTTAGATTTAGTTGAGACATTGGCTGAGCTACAGGACCACATAGAGGGTTTGACCCTAGGCATTCCATATGTCCGAATTGAGGAGTTACCTATGTGACTGCAGTGCCACACCATTGGTGTGCTGAGTCGTTGGATGAGATTTTATGCATGATAGCACAGGTTGTGACCTGTTATCATTGGCACCACTAGTTTACTTAGATGTTTTTTTCATACATTTTGATTTTTTTGGTTAGATGACCAATTTTTTTCTTGAACACAAACTATTTGTAAAAACTGTTAAAAAAACTATCTATTTTACTTTTAGAGTTTTATTATGATTATGTGATGCGATCCTATTCAAATGATGATGTGAATTGAAAATATTTACTTTACATATGTCACAAATGTCTATTTAACACATAATTCGCTAGAGAATCATTTAATATGTTTAGATTTCTAGAAATATGATGATATTGAATGAGCTCAACATACCTTTCCAAAATACGAACTCTAAGGAACATGCGATGAATTGCTGGGTTTTAGATGATATAAATGCCAGTAAGTTGTAGTATAATGAGTTGTGAGTGTAGCCTAATGATGATTCAGTGTATGCCAAGTGAAATGGCATCAGAGAGAAGTTAAATCAATGCACTATACTCATCGATGTTGTTCATCAATTGACCAATACAAATCCCTCTAAAACTCACTAACTCGCCGCTTGGTGTGAAAATGGCCCATGCTGTAGAGGATAGATTCTATGTACTATGACTAGCCCCATCGGTGTAACCAAAAAATAGTTCTAAAAAGTTCAACATCTGCAACCAAATGAGAAGTGGATTACTTAACCAAATAAAAACTCTAAAATAAACACACATGCATGCAATCAAAGCATATATACAGTGAGTTTTACTACACTTAACTAAGCATAGTAACGTTTAAGATACAACCCATTTCTAGGCTGCAACAATAGAATCCCATCATAGTTCACTAACTCATAGGCACCTTTCATTAAAACATGCTTAACAATATAAGGGCCCATCCAAACTGGTTCAAATTTTCCTGTGCCAACTTTATCATACTCTTGATCGTAAAGCAAGACTAGGTCACCTTCTGAGAAGACACGAGACTTGATATTTTTATCTTATTGCACCTTAATACGTTTCTTGTGTACTTCATTAGCCAATGCGACATCATGACGAGTTTCATCTAGATGGATTAACTCCAAGAAACGCACTTCTTCTTTAGAAGTGTTGGGTAGTAGGTCAATCGTGAGTTTGAGAGATGAGATTTCACAATGGATTGGTAAGACTGCTTCCAAACCATACACCAACTGAATGGGTGTGAATCTAGTCGCATTTCTCACTTAAGTTCGATATGCCCACCGAGGCAAGTACAGGATTAAATGTCAATTTCTTTTATGAACTCCAATAATTCTTTACAACATGCGCTTAAGGACTTTATTAATAGCCTCAACTTGTCCATTAGCTTGTGGGTAGTATGGAGTAGAACTATCATGTGACAGTCTTAACTTGGCGGTCAACTCAACCATCATGTGATTGCGAAAATGCGATCCATGATCTATAACTATGGCTTGTGGTACACCAAACCTAGTAATCACATGGTTGAAGAAAAATAAAGCAGTCGTTTCGCCACTATTGTTCAAAGTTGACATCGCCTCGGTCCATTTGGTAAAATAGTCAACGAAGATTATAATATACCCATGCCCCCCGGTCGAGGTGGGGTTACATATGATAAAGTCAATGCCCCATTTTCTGAATGGGCCAACAACAATGACTGGATGCAGTGGTGCAGGTGGTAATCTAGTTTTTCGGTCAAATATCTCGCAAGCATGGCAACTTCTAACATCAATAATGCAATCTTTGAATATGATTGGACAAAAGTAACCAACATAGACAATTCTCTGTGCAGTAGCGTAACTAGATAAATGTCCACCACAAGCACCTCAATGACATTCATTCAAATCCTTTTCGGCTTCCTCATGAGTGAGGCACCTACGTAAAATCATATCAACACCACGACAATAAAGTGTATCACCAATGATAAGATAATCTTTGGCTTGCTATCAGGTACGTCGTTGTTCAAAGCAAGAGGTATTAGGCCAAAAATCTTGGGTCTGGAGATAGACTAGTATATCTCCATACCACAGCTCTCTTGACAAGATAAGACACAGAGATTCATCCAAGATTGATGCTTCTGATGTTAAATCATTGGAGGATGAGGGAAGGTCACAAAGTAACTCAACAAAGACAAGATATTTCTTTGATTTAGATTTGATGAATTCTAAATCAAACTCCTGCAAAATTACTATCCATTTGGAACATTTTCCCCCATCAATTGACGTGAAAAAATGTATGTCATAGGGTTGCAATCTGATATAATGGTAGTTTTACGAAGGAGGATGTAATGACGAAACCTTTGCACAACCTGAATGGCTACTAAAGCTAAAATTTTGACATAGGAATACTTACTTTCTGTATCATTGAAATTATGACTCAAGTAATAAATAGGATGTTCAATTCAACTTTCTTCTTGGACTAAAACCATGCTGATGGTTGTACCTGCAATGGCGAGATACAGGTAATAGTATTTTTTATTGTTTGGGGCATACATCAATGATGCTTTAATTAGGTAATCTTTAAGAGCATCAAAGGAAACCTGCGCAACCTGATCCCAATGGAAGGGTACCTCTTTCTTCAGTAGACGCATAAAACCTTTAGCCAAATCAGCATAGTTTGGAATGAACCTCCTTAGAAAGTTTGCCTTTCCTTGAAGTCTCTGTAACTGTAACAAGTTTGAAGGTGGAGGCAAGTCAAGGATTGCTTGAACGTTAATTGGATCAAGTCAAATTCCATCCTTTGAAACCACAAATCCAAGCAATCGACTAGAGCCAACACAAAACACACACTTGTGTGGATTGAGTCTTATCTTGTAATTTCGACACCGTAAAAATATTGCTCTCAAATGTTGTGGGTGATCAGTCCACTTTCGTGAATGAGTAGGTAAAACATCAAGATACAGTTGAACAATGTGCTTGATGTCATGGAAGGCATAATTAATTACCCTCTAAAATGTAGCCTCTACATTCTTCAAACCAAAAGGTAACTTTTGATAGGCAAATGTGCCCCACAGACAAATAAAAGTTGTTTTGGATTGGTCCTGTGAGCGGATATTGATTTGATTGTAGCCAAAAAATCCATCCATGAATGAAAAGATTTCACATCTGGCACATTCATAAATAATCTGGTTGATAAAGGGTGTAGGATAGTTGTCTTTTGGACATGCTTGATTTACATCTCTATAATCGACACACACTCAAATATTCCCTTTTTTTTTCATAATTGGAACAATGTTAGATATCGAGCCAGTAAGAGGTACAGGGAAAATGAATCTAGCACGCAAAAGTTTTTCAACCTCTGCTTTAATGGCAATGATGTTCTTAGGATGAACAGGTCAAAGCCGTGGTCATACAGGTTTGGCATTAGGGTACATTTTAATCTCATGTTCAATAATGCTTGAGTCAATTCCTGCCATCTCCTTGTAAAACCATGCAAAAATATCTCTAAATTCGTGAAATAAAGCATGGTAATTATCAAGTTCCAATGGAGAACAAGATTCGCTGACATGAATGTTCTCTACAATGTTAGGCTTGGTCAAAATGTTTATAGAAATTGTTTCTTCTATGTTTGAAAAATTACGCTCAGAGTCTACAGTATCTACTCTAATGAAATTCAACAAGGAATCAACAGTTGATGGGTGGTTTAGTTCATTGGAATAATCTTCGATGTCATCTGGAAGATGGGAACAATGATGATAATCTTCCTAGGATTCCTCTCCTATCATCATTGATTGGATGATTCCTTCATCCGTAGAATGTATACATGAAAAAGGATCCGAAGTTGTACCATATTCTAACAACCTATCTATCCATACAAAAGTTAAGTGCAAATTTGGGTTTCCCGCACAAGCTTGAAAGATTGATTGTTATGATGATTCAATGGGGCTTAACAACAATACCTCAAGATTACTATCAACTTCAACTTGGTTGGAAATCCTCCTTAACTCAGATGAGGAGGAGGAAATCATGTTGCAAGTCTCTACTCTTGCAACTTCCGCCAAATCAGATGGTGACAGGAGGGTAAAAGTGCCCATTAGGGAAGGATATTTAAAGAGACCTACTCCAACAATTTGAAGTGACAGTGGGGGTCCGTGTACCAACAGAATGCTTCTTGTATCCTATGAACTATTGGAAAAGAAGGCTAACTGATCAATGACTGTGATTCCACCCTTAAAAGGGAATGCAATAGTATGAAAGTAGTGGAAATCACAACAGCCATAACATATACCCAAGGCCTTCCTAGTAAAATGTTGTAATTAAGGGGTCCATCAACTACCTCAACTTCAACAGTAATCGATTTGCCCCCAAGTTCGATTTGTAGGTTACTCAAAATCCCACATGGAGTATATGTTCTCCCATCAAAAGCTTTCAATGTGGTTGGTGATCATGATAACGGTGGTGAACCAAGTGTTTTCCAACAACTCATGGACATAATGCAAGTATATACTCCCTCATCAATAATACTTTGGTGAACATTCTTATTGAGAGCTTTTACTTGGATTAGGAAATTTAATTATGCCGGTAACTGTGGTGAATATCCCGCATGGTTAAAAACCACATGATTTGAATCTATAGGATCTATTCTACCTATTGCTGACAGTAAAGCCTATTTTTGGGAGGGACAGTTTTGCAACATCTTGAGTGTCGACATAGCGGAAGGTGATTGAGAAAGATCTTCCACTATGTTATAATTTTGAGCTTCTTGAGCCCAAGGGTTGAATTTTGATTTGTGCACAACTCCCTTTGGTGGTTTTATTATCAATTCAAGTACAATGGGTGGAACAACTTCATATGAATTCTAGGTGGAAGGATTAGGCTGATCAGTGGCCTGATTATTCGAAGATGACGGATTTCCATAATATTTGTTTCTTGTTGACATCAAAATTTCGATTTGTGGCTTTGTGATGGATAACATGAGTACCTGGGTTGTGGAAGCATGGTCTGTTGCAACCAAATGTGTCTCCGGGGTTGGAAAAAGATCAGTCAACATTGCCGATGTGTTTGAAGTCTTTAAAAGTTTAGAGACCTCAGAGCGATGTGGACAATCTCTTGTATAATGGTTGTCATTAAATATCATACATGGATAACGAGGTTTCCTCACTAAAGTAGAGGAATCATATGATTTCTTTGGAGGGGAATTTTCTTGTTTCTTTTTTTCCCCCTTTTTCTTGCCTGTTGGTTTCTTTGGATTTTTTCCTTTGTCAGATGACACGAAATTAATCTCTGAGGCAAGATTATTTTCTGATGCATTGGTAGTTTGATTGGAAACAACAAGAGTTTGACCATATGGTATTCCTGCTAATTGTGTGTTTGAAGAGTCGATCACACCGTCACTGGCATGAGAGTCCTTACTTGATTATGGAGGAGGTGGAATAGTGAAAGTTGGTCGAGGTGAAATGGGAATTTTATCATAAAGCATGTCAGATTGTGTGTAAATCAAATCCAAGTATTGGGCACGAGCAATGACTTTCTCTTATGTGACAACTCCACCTTCTGCCACATCCTCGGTGATTTATGGAAACAAGGATTTTACGAACCACTTAGCTAAAAGTTGATCGGGAACATATGTCTTAACCATTCGACGATGACGCCGCCACTCATGAATATGATCTGATATATGGATAGCAGTAGTATGTTTAAAGTTGGTTAGGAGTTCCGTTCCAGTCTCGTATTTGATAGGTAACTGGAAGTGGGTCAAAAAAGTAGTGGCTAAAGTGGTGAAGTTATTGAAAGAAGCTCTTGATAATTCAATGTACCATTTAGCAACTAGACTAATAAGTGTTCTTTGGAAAAGACGAAGTCTAACCGAATCATCATTTAAGGAGTTAGATGAACACCGCAAATGAAAGGTCATAACATGATTTGATGGGTCTTCTCCAGGATTTCTGTTAAACTTCAGAATGTCACATGATAACTTATGTGGAATTAATGGCCACCAAGGTGCATATAAGATTGGATCATTAGTGAGCCAATTTAAATCTAGTAATTCTAAAGTTGCCACAAATGAAAACTGTCGATTCAAGTCAGGTTGAGCATACCTAGGATATGATGGAATTGCCTGAGAAATAGATCTTTGCATATTGACATAGGGCATCTACATTTGGTAACCTTAGTATGGTTGCTGAACAAAACTAGTATAAGGTGGTTGTTGATAACCAAGTTGAATGTGTGGTTTTCCATAACCTACAAAGCCTTGTTGACTAGCACCTTGGTAAGCTTGAGATTGACCAAAACCAGGTTCAGCCTATGAAACAAGTCCAAATTGGGGTTAGAATTGCTAGAATTGGGGTTGTTGAAATTGAGGTTGCAGTTGTTGAATCAACTGTTGTTGTTGTTGGTACAACTGTTGTGGATTTAACAATTGTTATTGTCCAACAATGAAAGGTTGGCTAGGTTGTGAATAAACTATACCAGTGTAAGCCTGGGTCAGTCCAGATAAGGGTACACTAACCTGAGGTTGTTGCTAAACTCCAGAAACAAGTGGTTGTTGTACAACAACTTGAGGAAATTGAACTTCTTGACTTGAAACTTGTGATCACAAGGTAGAAGGATCAGTTTAAACAGGTTGAGATACAACAGTTTGAACTTGTGATTGTGGTACCATAGTAACAACAAGTGTAGTAGGAATAGCTGACACAGTTTGCATTGGTTGTGCTGGATACACAAGCCTTGGTTGAACCGGCATTGTTGGTTGCCATTGACAAACTCTAATTCCAAGTTGACCTAAATAATGTGGGATATTACCATATGGTAGTCCCTCAGAATAAGGAGGATACGGTGAATAAGCATATTGCTTTCCATATGGTGGCAATCCAGTATTTAATGGATATATAGGTCTTTGTTGACTAGATTGCCCAGCTTGATACTGATATGCAGGATCAAACTATTGAATTCCAATTAGAGAAGAACCGGGTAAAATTATGATTGAGGACATGGGTGATGACCATGGTGTAGAAGCAATCCCTAAGTGGGTTATAGACAATGATTGGTAACCAACTGGGATATAAAATTCACCATACAGGTTCAACTCAGGTGTGGTATAAAACATTGAAGAAGTTACAATAGAAGATTCTGCTACAACTGCATCAGATGATACAGTTTGAGATGTTGACGGTTGTTCAGCCATAGTTAATTGACCCAAAAGTTGTCCTAAAGATTCGACGAGTACTTGAAAAGAAGTAGGATCAAATGAAGCAAAGAAATCAGGAGTATTAGGGTAAAGATAGAGCCCAATTCCAAAGTGAAACGAGGTTCCAAGTGTGGAATCTTCTTCCAATTCCTCATCTATAGCAATTAAACCTGGTGGAAGAACATCACCATCAGGTCCGTAAAAGATTTTTGGTGTGATGAAGTTGAAGTTTCAATAGTTACTGATGTCTGAGGGGTAACTGGTTGATCGTCTTCTGGTAAAGTAACAACTTCTGAATGTTCAAATTTGAAGTCAAGATGTTCAGGTAAATAAACAACAGTTTCAGTAAGAGGTTCTTGAACAACTTTAGGCTCAAATGTAACTTTTGTTTGAACTGGGATAGATTCTGGATTAACTTCTAGTTGAACTGATACAAGTTCAGAAGTACTTTCTTGTTGAGAAATTTCAAGTTGAAGATTAACTTGTGGTTGAACAACTTCAGTTATTTTTTCACTAAGATCAGTGCTAATGTCCTCAGGTAATTGTGAAACTTCTTCTTCGGGAATGGATGTACCAAAAATAGTTGGAATAACTAGAGTCTCTATACTTACCGAAATATATGATTCAGGTAACACAGATGAAGAACTAGGAGTTCTTGATGTACTAGACTTAGTTAAGTGAGACCGCTTTGCCCAGATTGGTGTCACTTCGGGAGGCAAAGGCAGTTTTCTCACTGTTCTCCGCGAACGACGGGGTAAGGGTTGATGTTCCTCCATGATTGTGTATAAATTTTATTATCAAAAAAGAAATAAACAAAAAGGGGTATAGTAGACAAAAGGTTTACCAAGAATCTGTGAACTACAGAATACCTCCTCGCAAACCAATAAGTACAAGTAGGCAATCTCCCCAGATGTTGGGTTCAGTGCATCACACTTTACAAGGCAACTGAATCTGCTACTTAAGGATGGATAGAAACCTAATGTTGTCCTCCCATATATACATGTAGATATTTGGAGGCCCAGTCTGTATAAGCAATGTCTAATGCAAAACCACACAGTGAGATCATTCCCATATACTTTACGTACTGTAATGCCACCCCATATACCCGAAGGTATGTGGACGAGCTATGATATACTCACGTACGTTGAATGAGGTATCACACTCGGGATATATTGTAGACAAGTTAGTGACAAATTCTTTGTTTTACGATGTCAGAACACATCTCTAGCCTAGAACCACTAAATGTTCTCATTAATGACAATGCTCCATTAGGTAAATTGATGTTTATTTTAAGTTGATCTTGCTTAGGAATTTGCCTTTCAAGCTTACCATGTGATGTATTCTGAAATTCCTAGGAATGCAACTATGATGATAAGCATTCTTTCCATTCAATTTAACAATGAAAATCCTAGCTACTTAGGGATAGAGTAGATTTCTTTTGATCAAAGAGCAAAGAGCATAATCTAAATGCAAATTCCTTGCACTATTCCTATCAGCACACACAAACTTTTCCAATGCAACATGCATGTATTTCTTTTCGATTTCCCTTAATGTGAACGAACAAAAAGGAAAACTAATGCACAATCGATCAATAAACTCTTTTCACAAAAATGACGATTTTGCGACAATTTCTTTTCAAGGAAAGGAAGACTTTACGACACTTTCATTTTCAAAGAAATGAGGAATTATGACACTTTCAACGAAAAGAATAATCATATGCATACATCAACCAATCGATCTTTCATGAATTAAGACTTGAAGATAGTTCAATTTTCGAAGGAAAAGACGATTTAATGACACTTTCTTTCGCTAAAGATCAATCGACCAATAAACTAACTTTCGACTATAGATTGAAAATGACAAAGTAAATGCATAAGAAACATTTATCAATCCTAGTCTAAGTAGGGCCAAGTAAGTAGATGAAAAAACTATTTTCAAAGACAAGACATCATTGACATTCAACAAATCATTCAAATAGGAGAAAATTGGAAAAAAAACTTCAGTTCCTAGATGGGAAATTGACCCTCAAGGGATTGGCGCAGACAACAATGAGAGACAATGCACTGAATTGCATTGGATCTATGTGGGAAGTGCACTGTATCACACTGTCCTTCATTGGGCTGCACTGGTGACAGTAAGCCATTTTGAAGGCAATTTTGACATAGTTTTGACTCAATTTTCAATGAAAGAAGACTAAAATTCAATCCAAGACAACAAGTACAGTATGTAGAAATGTCTTAAGAGGATGATAAGATACTAAGATGGATGGTCTCTCCCCAACAGAGTCACCAATTTGTTTTGGGAAGTTTTATTGTCTACGGATAAATGCTTAAACCCCTATACTAGTAGCTAAGTCTAGAACAATAGTGCAAAGCATTCTCTACTTTTTCTATGATCAACAGATTAAATAAGAGGTAAAGAAGCCTACCTGTAGTTTTCACTTACTCCTCTCCCTTGAAAATTCATGTCACTCCTCTCTGTACTTAACCTGCTTGAAGAGTACCTACACATAGACAAAAGACAAAAACTGATCAAAGCATATGATAATGATTTATTGATTAAACATAGCATGGAATCAAGTACATGATATACATATGAAAGAATAATGAATAACACAATCATATGGAAAAAGCTTTGAACACTTTATCAGTAAAAGGAAGAGTTACAACCCAATTTGCTTGATTCAACATCACTCCTCCAGTTCAATCCCATCCTCTCCTCATAACAAGAAAGACATTTTGGCATCATTACAATACTTGAAATCAACTCAAGTCTCATACTAACAACATCTCCCTATAATTCAACGATTTCTAGCCCCTGATCACTTCGATGAGTGGTCTTTTTATAGGTGAATGAAGGAAGTTATGCCATAAATGGTGATAATGAATGCCCTCCTAAACTTAGAATTTATTTCCATGGAGGAAGGGATAAAGAGATTGATGTTCCTTAACTCACTACCTCATCCAAATTCGAGCTTAAAGGAGTAGATAAACTTGGGAAACTTCTAGATGCATCCAGTGGATAAGAATATTCTCAAACCCAAATGCAATTTCGCTCAAGTTCAACCAGTGCAGGCCAAAGAGAACTTAAGTGCGCTGCATAGCACTCTATCAATGTAAGGACTACATTAAAGCGCACCCTAATGAAGGCCTGCCTATGCTGATCTTCTTAGAGGCAGTTTTTGGATGATTTTAGTCATGGAACTTCTTGGGAAGCTAGGCATTCTGATGGTTGACTTCTTTAGGGCATGTAACAACTAAATTAGGGTTTGATGGGCCCTAATAATACTGATTTGTCGATTGGGGTTGATCTGCCCAAATGGATTTGTAACACAAGGAAATTGTATCGCTGCCACCAACACCTTCACAAGTCAGTGAACTCTAATGTAAAGCCCATGGTCCTATAAATAATCATTAGTTACTTTTTTGTTTACTATCTAAGACTTGGTAATTCGGTTTGGTAGAGGTGGTGAAATAATTTAAAGAGAAAAATTTAGTTGTTATTATTTAATTACTTCAAAATAATTTTATTTCAGTCAGAGAAATTACGGAAAAGACTTAAAAAAGAAGAAGAGAAAATCTTGAGTTTCCAGACAGTTAGACATTTACTTCCTTCCTTGGAGAGATTAAAAAGAAAAAAACTCAGCTGGGAGAGGCTACCAATGGCTGAGAGAGGAAGTAAGATGAAAAGAAAGAAAACTTACGACAAGATGATGTCAAGAAGTAGTTATATTGTTGGAGGGTCTTCTTGAGCTGGTGATAACCAATGGAAACCCTTGTATAAGATAGAATTATGGACTGGACTAGTGGTCTTGAGGTCCCATAATGATTGTTGTCTGAGACTACTCTGGAAGCTAAGAGGCCCAGGGGTAGACCTATACGTAATTTCCAATCTCACGAGTTGGGTGGCTAAATAAGTCTCTTTCTGGTCTTATTCTCTGACAGGGCTAAAACCAAATAGATAAGTATTGTTTTTTTTAATAACGTTTTATTTGCTTACTGAATTTTTACTTAGAAGAAACTGGGACTCTAAAAATTCAGGGAAGTTATTCTGTTAATATTTCTCTAAAACTCAAATTCCATTATTGTGGAAAGTTACATGAACTGAAGAGTTGCAGACTAGATAAAATGTTGTAGAGAGAAAATGCCAGAAATATCTCACATTATACTAAATGTAAATTCCATTTTTTGTGCATGATATAAATCTTTTGGGGTAGTAGACTATTGAGTTAATCTTTCTTTTTATCTAAATAAGAGAAGAAGAAAAAATAAAAAAACAAGTCAACCCTATCAGTGTATCAAAAAGAGAATGAATAAAGGAATAATATCTGACATGGGTAATTAAAAGAATCTTTCCATAGATTGATCCAGATTTAAATATGAACGCAACAAATTACAGAGATAACCATATACACAAATATGCAGTGGAAACAATACTTCATTTCATTAATGGAAAATACTAAAATATGCTTACAATCAGAAATGGAAATAAACTAGCTAGGGTGATGGTAGCTTATCTCTGAGAGAGATGTGATGGCTACATGCCTCTAACTGTGTTACAATGGGCTCGAAGCTATTTATTGTTGAGAAACAATGAAGACCCTCACATTCCAACCTAACCCTAGAGATGAAACACCAACTGTGGCCACGTTGGGTAAGTGTACATCAATTCCCGGTCGTAACTTAGATATGTCTCGTTTGACGCTACAATAGGCCATTAGATATCAATCGAGACGATAATTTTGGAACGGGCAACATGGGCCATTGCATGGACCTGTTCCCAAGAGTCCTCAAAAAACTGTTAGGCCTTAAAAGGCTCGGAGTCAGGACCCGAAAATGCTAAAGAGTAGTTGTTAGCATTAAGAAACAAAATGTGGAGAAAAGACAAGGTGGGGTCCAGGTGGACTGCAGGTGGCACCATATCCACTGGAATCATAGATTTTTTCATGTTAACAATTGGAGACAAAGTGTTGTTATACAATAACAATAGAAGAAGTTAGGATGGATTAAATAACATGAATATATATATATAATATATTAAATATATATCATTAACAGTTTGGTAACAAGTTAGCTTCCCATGAAAGCCTGAGGGCCACTTGGGCAATAGTCCTTCTTCCTGGGTAAGATATGAGTACTGAAGCCAAGAGAAATAAGTTGTGGCAAGAACTCATACCCCTAATGATATTGTTGGTAATCAATAAAATAAATATATACTAATAAAAATCATCCACTCCTCAAGTATAATATAACCAATAATCATAGCCGGTGACACAAACTTATAGTGAACAAGCCTACAATGTTGAGTAGGAGCAATAATGGCATAAATATTTAAATAGTCGATACTTTAAGAACATTAATATAGTCAAATATCTCGGTAGTAAATTGATATATAGGCAACACATAATTAACGTACAAAATAGCCATGGTACAAGAACGATATCTTATCATAGTAACCTAATCCTAGGAATGAAAGACAATAATATTTACAAATCTAATTCATTGCTAATAGTCGTTAAATGTTATATTGTATCATTAAACAAAATCATTAATTCATAATGGGAAGTTATCCCAAGGGAAAAAAAACATGTACTAATTAAAAGAGAGAAGAAAGATTGTTCACAGGCTCAAACCCTAATGTCTATGCATAACAGTTTGCGAGACATTCACCAGAGGAATTTCCTTAATACTTTTGAGCTCAGTTATCAATACAGCGTAATAGGAA
>APFE030624385.1:0-13994 GCA_000404065.3 Pinus taeda
GTCGGTTGGGTTATATTGTGACTCCTTAGACTCCTATATATAGAAAGGAGCTTTTGTCATTTGTATCATCGAATAATTGTTCATTTATGTAATGTAAAGGAGGTTGCCCCCTCGAAGAGGCTGAATTCTAAGGTGTTGATCTATCTTTTCTATCTTTTCTTGAGCTGGTTTCATAACACCCATTTTCTCAACCTAAAGACCAACGGGGGAATTTGTGATGTTATTCCGATTAAAATAAAATTTAGACACTTTGACACAACTTATTTTTTCAATTTTAAAGTGTCGAGAAAAAACAAAAGATGACTCTAGTCGCCTTCGATTTTTATTGAGCTTGAAGTGACAAGTGCTTAGAGGACCTTTTCCTTTAAGGAGTCTGAAAAGGAGCAAAATGGACTTCTCTGGAGATCTAGGCAGAGAGATAAACCAAACCAATCGGCAACTGAAAATTAATTTTACGGTATACGACAGTCAATATTCCCAAGATGCTGTGTCAGTGCATTGCTGATTGATAGGGCACAGACACGGGTCCTAAGGATAAAGGATGCAGCCTATTATGGTGTCTCCAATATATACTCGAGATCGGTACATGGAGCCAATCTGTACTGCACTTGCCGTCTTAAGATGTGAAGGAATCACCCAACCAACACTGAAAACAACAATTACCAGGTTTTACGATGTCGGAATACGTCTCTAGCCTAGACCTCTAGATGTTGTGCATTAAGTTCCAAAGCGTTGTTAGATTCATTAAATTTATTTTAAGTTTATCTTTCTTAACAATTTGCCTTTCAGGTTCTCCGCGTGATGTGTATATAATTCCTAAAATTCAATCTAAGATGATAAACAAACGTTTAATCTTCTTTCGGCGATGAAAATCCTAGCTACTAAGGAAAGAAGGTTAATAATCTTTCTGCAAAGAGCACAGAGCACATGCTAAATGCACAATCCTAAATTAAACCAAGCAGCCAAAATGTAAATGCACATGCATGTATTTGTTTTCAACCTTCTTAACATATGAATGATGATAAGAAAGCTATGTGAAAATTTGAATTACTTTTAAAGCGACAATAATCAACAATTTTTTTTTCAAAATGGAGTGAAGGTAACAGAGACACTTTGCGATTTTGAAATGAATTTTTTTTTTTGACGTTTTAAAAACTAATAATTCAAATCGTATGCAATAGTAACTGTATAACCGACTATCAAGAACAATGGGATTGTCTTCTAAAACTGAAAACGACAGCTACAACACTTTCAAATTCAGAAACGATTGTTCGACTATGCTACCTTTTTGCAAAAGAGAACTGAAAATGGCGCACAATACATAAATGTAAGGACTCTGGACACCACATATCTCCACAATGGTATGATATTGTCCACTTTGGGCCTAATACCTCATGGATTTGCTTTTGGACTTACCCCAAAAGGCCTCATACCAATGGAGATATTTGTCCATCCTTATATATCCATGATCCTCCCTACTTCTAGTCAATGTGGGACTTTGGGCATATACCCAACAATCCTCCCCTCGAACAAAGGACCATTGAGCCTCCCCACAAAGGACCATTGAGCCTCCCCTCAAACGATTATCCATCCGTCCACTCTCTAGCAACCAGGATTCTCCGCTCCAATGCGTTGGAAGCACACGCCTTACATGGAGCACCACTTGCCTCGAGAGCTTGCTCTATCCAACATCAACTCCTCTTCACTGTGTTGGGACCAAGACACGTCCATGAAGATTCCAAAGCACATTGCCTCTCTAACCGAGCTCATCCATGGATCCCATCGTGATATTACCGGGGCCCACCACCTTCGTTCGGCATTCTGAGGATTCATCCACTTGGCCAACTTCAGGGCATGGCTCTGATACCACTTGTAAGGACTCTCGACACCACATATCTCCACAATGGTATGATATTGTCCACTTTGGGCCTAAGCCCTCATGGATTTGTTTTTGGGCTTACCCCAAAAGGACTCATACCAATGGAGATATTTGTCCATCCTTATATATCCATGATCCTCCCTACTTCTAGTCAATGTGGGACTTTGGGCGTATACCCAACAATAAAAGCACTTACAGTTCTTTGCACTAAGGAGGCGGAATAATGCAAGAGAAGGGGTTTTTCACAGAGATACACTGACTACAGACAGAAAAACTCCTGAATAGGACTGAAAACAATGAGAAAAAACCACAGTCTAAAGGTAAAGTTAACCTTCCCCGACCATTGCACTTGTTACACAGTGAAACTAGTATGCAGCGCAACTACTGCGCTCGAGAAGTGCGATGCATATAGTCTGCCTTGAAGGCAGGGTGTGATGGTACCAGTGCGAGACTTTAAACAAGTTTTCACTCACAGTTTGCAATTCAGTTAAAGGATTTAGGCCGAGTAAGTAATGTTCAGTATATGTAAAACACAGGGGTGATCTAAAGAGGTTACTAGAGCCACCACTTAGGGCAGTTAGATTGTTTGTAGATTGATTGTTTAATTCATAAACAAAACCTGGAGTTAATCGGCTACTGACTAATTAAATCACACTCACATGTATTGTAATATAAGGATTGGGTGGAGTTAGTTTAGCGCTGGCATTTTTTTTTTTAAGGAGGATACCGAGGTGATTAAAGTTGGTTGGAATATGGGAAAATTTTGTAGTAGCTGTGTTTGAATTATGTTTTTTTTATACTGGAAATGGATTCAGTACCATTAAAAATATTTAGGGAACCTAAACTCTTAAAATATAACAGTTGTAACATTGATTTACAAAAATCTTTATAAGATTTTTATTAAAAATTTATTTGAATTTTTATTACTTTGTTTAGACTATGGTTTTTTAAAATAAAAGTTTTTATATTGGGTAATTGTGTTTTTATGGTGAAATAGATTTAGGGCTAATAATTGACTTGCAAATGAACCGTAAATGTAGGGATCTATATATGTCTAGCCTTAAATTTTGATAGACCAGTAATCCAACTATAAACATATACAAAACCATGCCAACTATAAACCTATGGAGTCTTTTAACCAGGTGGAGGAATTGCCCGAACTACCAAAAGTAGTTGGAATCCGGGCAAAAAAATTTCAAAAAATCTAGTAGAGACTATTTGAATTGTGTTTTTGATGGTGGAAATAGATTCAGCGCCATCAAAAACGTCTAAGACACCTAAAATTTTGAAGTTTAACAATTATAACTTGGATTTAGAAATATCCTTACCTGATTTTCTCTAAATATAACTAAAGTTTCCATAACTTTCAGAGCAACTCCTCAACACATTTAAACTACGCTTAAACCTATATAGCCCTTTACAGCCCTTTACATTTAGTGGCCATTTACTATTTGTCCCCTCCTTTTTTGAGGAGAAATAATTGGTATCTTTAGCGATCGCTTTCTCTTCACTAAAATCAATGATATTGTGATCTTTGTCGCAAGGCCAACTTATTGGCCACACCATACACGACATGTCACATGAGGGTATCTTTCTTTTAAAGAGAGAGAATTCCGTTATATCACAATCTCTGGTTATTTTACAATACTTTGACTCGATGCTTAGAGCGCAGCAGTGGCGTGCATTGAATCCGAAAATGTTGAAAAGCGAAAACGGTGAGATACAAGTAATATGCAATGACGCTGTAGCCAGAGAATATTAAAATATGATTCATATGCGCCCATTAACAAATATGTAGCGTACGTAATATAAATCAACAATATAAATATAGAGTAGGTAATATCTTTAAGATATCTTAATCAAGTCAAGTCTATAAAAATAGAGTAATTGGTATTTTAGAATGCAAATTTAAACCTTATGTACTAAGTTTGTTTGTTATTTTTTATTTTGTTTATGTGATAACTGTAAAGGGATATTTAATGGGTAGAATATTAAGTTAATTATTATTTTTGTGTATGGTGTTAAATATTATATTTGAAAGTGTTTTTATAAAAATAAAAATAAATATTAACAAAAATAATTTATGATAAGTATGAGATTAAAATAATATTTAATAATTTTAAAGTTATTTTCCTAACATAAGATAGGTGGTGGATATCATTATAATCGATGAAAGGAGGTATGATAAGTAAAATATATTATATAATAATTTTTTGTATTTTATTGGAAAATTTGTTTTTATATTTTTTATTTGTTCTTAACAAAAATTTTATTGTTTTTAAAGGGAAATATTTTTTTTAAGTATATTATATAAAAAAAATATTTTGTATAAATAAATTTTGTTGGTTTTGGTGTAAGTTAGGTATGATTTTATATTAGTTTCAATAAAATATAATATTTTATAATTATTGGGATATCATTCACAAAATTTATGTTATAGCCTTTTTTTTTTGTCTAAATTATCATTTCATCTTTTAAAACAAATTCATATAATATATGGTACTTAGATCTACTTGAAAATAACCTAATTAACTTAGAAATAGAGTTATTAACTAGATTAGCTTGCCTACTTAGATACAGGAAATCCAAAACAAACATTTTGACTAATTAGGTTACAAGAGAGTCCACTAGAATTGTTATAGGGTCACCTCCCTCTTTATCACTACCAAGGTAGTCCATGTCTATAAATTTCTTAGCAAGAATAGATATGTAATTGTCTAGTTCTCCAAGTTACAACATGAAGGCATCTTTACTAAGTAGAATTTCAACTCATTCCTCACTTCTAGGGCCTTTCCCATGATGGTTTTAATTTTCCAATAGAGATTGATTGGTTGCATACATTATGTTTCTCAGATGGCATATCACATGATTAATATTCTCCTCTATCTCTACATCGGATTGGAAATGTCATTCCATCGAAGCTTGTTTCCTTCGAAATCGATTTCCAGCCTTATAACGCAAGAGGTGTTTTCTTGTTATGAAGTAGCAAAGGATTCAACATTCACATGAACCCTTGAATAGTGATGCTTCCTTCTCCCAATATGTCTATGGTGACCTTTAGAAGTATTGTGATGCAACATGATAAATTGTAGACCAAAGACAAGAAGTATGAGGAGAAAACTTCTAAGGGGAGTTAGTATTTGAATGATGAAACCCAATGGTGACCACCATCCAAGAGAAATAATAGAAAATATATGGGAGGGTTGGGCCAAGAATTAATAAAAAAGGCAATGGTATAGGAATCAAGGAAGTGAGTTGGCAGGTGAATTTAGGTTGATAGAGTGGGAGGTTTTCCTGAATCTGTTAAACAAAATCGAAAACCTTTAAGAATGGGAAATGGAAATAAAAAACGAGTAAATTCAGACAAAAAAAAAAGCAAACAAACTTACCCAAACAACATTTAGAGTTGGGTGTCCCCCGAAAACACATAACGTTTAAGCTAGTTAGCCATAAATTATGAAATAATTTCCATCATGGGTGAGGAATGAATTGGGTCGAGTTGCAATAATCATTAAATGTAGGAGTGAACATCCATGTGTGCAAACTGAGTTTGAGGTGATATCCTTTAATATCATTTGCATTCATTCAAACACATAGATTATCTAAACAATCCATTTACCACATGCCCGTGATTTCACATTTACATGGGGAGGGGCATCATGTGTGTAAATATTACATGTGTTATAGATTAAAAAATCCATGAAAAAATTCCATATATATATATATCTATATATATATATAAGTATATATAAAATAATATAATAATAATATTATATATTATATACTATAATATATTAATGATAAATATATATATATATAAGTAATATAATAAAAACTATAGTAAAGCATAAGAAAACTTGGACACTAATGGACTGTAGATTGTTGTTTCCATATAAGAGAAAAAAAATAACATCATGTGTTGGGTTGCGTTATCCCCCAAACTAATTTAATTTAAATTAACCAACCTAATAATACATATAGTTACATATATAATTTTAATTTCTATAATAAAATGAATATTAAGTTATAGTTAGTCTTTATATATAGAGAGAGAGAATATTTTTATTTATAATTGTATGTTTATTAATTAGTTTTGTTTCATTTTTATTTGTTTATTAATTATAGATTCTAAAATATCACAATTATGAATCTAACTTGTTATTCCCTGATAGAAGTGCCTTTAATGTTCTACATGAGGGTCATTTAGAATTATGGGTATGCGAGAGAAAATAGTGGTGAAGGGGAAGGTGCCTACGGGGTTCTGTGCCCACGTCAACATGTCTAATTTAATGCCACCCAAGTGTGGTGGTTATATCGTCTACACGCTCAACCACACCTTATTTTGTCAAATCACTTTAAATGTAGGAATGTGGTGGGAGAAGGGCATCCGTCTGACATTCTCCTGGTTCATAGTCATCAGCTTTTGAAATTGATCATGGATTCATTGCACATGAATTTGGTGTTTAATGTGGGTAATAACATCTATTCTTGCACACATACATGTCCCTTCCTTACTCTTGATTGTTCGGGTGGTCTCTTCAACCCTTTTAATACCCATGTCATAAGTTCTCCCTATAAATACCCAAAGCTCGCCCTAGGGTGGCAGATTTTCTATGACAAGGAGATTTTCCCAGGGTGGCAGGTTTTCTACAATGTCGTCAGGTTTACAGTCATCTTCACACCTGTACTCTATTATGGCTCCCCACCACGCTCTCCAAACTTGGTGAAGGTTCGTTGTTATATTTTCATCCTTTGTGCTTCAGTGCTAATAGTCATTTTGATGTTTCCTGTATATCGTTTTGGTTTGGTAGTATGGCTGATTTTAACACATACCCATGTTTTTCGTCCTATTTTTACATAACACAATGACAGGCCCTTCATTTAAGCTGGTCACTATGTTACCTTCCGCTCCATCCCAAATTGCTAAATCTGCAGATGTCTCATTCAATTGTTCAATCCTTTTATGTGGTGTCTGGTACTCGGGCACATTTTCCATTTGGTTCTGAAAAAATCACTTGCCTAATCTTCCTAACAATATTTTGCACAACTCTATATGCCTTCCCTACTAGCAACATCAGTGTCTACAAGAATAATACCTACAATAATATCTTAGCCCAATCACCCTTTTAGTGGTTGACGATGCCTTTCTAACATGGCCTATTCACTCAAATTCCAATCCCTAGCTACCTATATTCTCACCTTGCCATTATTATAAACCACATGTTCCATTGCGGGTCACACCAATTATGTCTGGTCATATACTAGTTTGGTCATATTTGGTTATTATAAGTCCTTTCATGGCTCTTAGTATGCGTCAAGGTAGTTGTCAGGGTGGTGTGACAAGAGCATCCACTTCTTGATGTCGGTGTTTATTTGGTTGGAACTCTGTCACTTACCATTTTGAATCTATTCCGCCTAAAGTGAGGAACAATATCCTTCAACTGGGAGCAAGGGAATTTGGTGGCAGACCATATTTATTTGATATTGAAATCATTGGAAACACCTTCAGGTGGACTCCCGAACCTAGGAAGTTTCGCAAACGAAGACTTCATTTCTCCATTTAGTGGCTTTACACCGTCAACTCGAAACCAAGGCAACTCCAACGCTCTATCTCAAGTCATAATATTAGACTAATAGTCTATTATGTCACCTGGTCACTCACTTTTGTATGTGCTATGTTTAGTTCTCTTATGTTCTATGGCGATACATATGTCTTAGAATTCTATATATGAACATTGTTTGGTTAGAATTCCAACCAAGCATCAATGCAAGTAATTGTCAATGGCTACATAATTAAACAATTTCCATGTATTTTTTGATGTCCTTTTTGGCACGAATTAAATCTAGTAGGTTACATGTCAAATCCATGGTTCTCCTTTGACCTTCCTCCTCTTATGGTTTTCGAAACAGTGACTTGTGGCGGATAGGGTCCACACGCTTTTTGTAGGTCACTTTTGTTAACAAGTTCTGAATTCTCTTATGCGCAGATTTTGCAAACCGATTTACAAAATTCAATGAACGCTCTTTACATTGTGTGGGGACCAAACAAGATTGTCTATGGTAGCTCAGCATTGTACATCAAATTTTTTTTTTTTTTTTCTATCAACACGGCACAGGTAAAGAAACAACACACGTATGCCCTGCAAGCTTTTCAAACAATGGAGGAGGCCATTGGGAACGAATTGTAATAGAGTATGGCATTGAATTGTAACTAATTGATATCTAATTTTAATCTGATGGTATATACTATTTCAATTGTTTATGATAAAAATCAATGACCCATAATCACACATGTCATATGGAAGGGAAGTTGTTCTCAGAGGGAACACCTTACGACGTAATTATTTTATTTCAACATATTTAAGAGATTTTGATTCATTTTGTTAGGGAAACAAATTATTCACCAAAACTAATCAAGCTCAAATATTTTGATATATAATGAATAACCTAAATAACACTAAATTTTATAAAAATTAAATGATTTTCTTTTCATGAATCTAGATCTATTTTATTTCCAGATAGAGAAAACAAATCTTTTGAAGTGGAAAACTCTTTCAAAATAAAAAGAGATTTGATCCCTCTCAATCCTTAATAGTTCCAGAGTTAAAACTAGATCCCCAAGTTTAGAAATAAATTCTTTAATATAACATAAATTATAATATACTAAAATTCATATATAGCATAAACTATAAAAAGTTGAACTTATTATAAAAATACATCAATTTAATTTAAAAAAACACAAGTTATAAAATACTAAACCATAAAATATTAAATTTTAAAATACCAAACTTTATCTTATACTCCCACAACTAAAATTTGAAAATAATTGAATTTGAATTTGTACCTCTTAAGTTATTCCTTCCCATCACCGTAATAAAGAGATTATTTAGTTTATATTAAATCAAGTTATATTAAAGATTATTTAGTTTATATTAAATCAAATTCTATTACCAAGTAATAAATAACAATAAAAGAATCCAAGCACTACTACACTAACGACACTTTTAAGACAAAAGAATTATTTTGTCTTAAAAAGTCACTTTTTATTTTAGTTATTTTACATTAAAATTTAATATCAATTGAATTGACAATTTGAGACAAATATATTTTAAGACAAAATCAGTTTAACACAAATATATTTTAAGGTAAAACTTTATTTTAATACAAAAAGAGTTTAAGACAAAAATATTTTTAGACAAAACTTTAAATTTAAGACAAAAACAATTTGAGGCAAAAATATTTTAAGACAAAACTTTATATTTAAGGAAAAAATAGTTTATGACAAATCTTTATATTTAGGACAAAAACAATATGAGACAAAACTATTTTAAGACAAAAAAAGTTTAAGACGAAATTATTTTAAGACAAAACTTTATATTTAAGACAAAAATATTTCAAGACAAAACTTTATATTTAAGACAATGGCCACTTAAGATCAAACTCATTTAAGTCAATGGCCAATTAAGACAAAAACATATCAATTCAAGACAATATTATCTAACAACTGCAAAATTGACTTGACATTGTCCCCTAAGTCTGCCTACTTGCATGCTACTATTGTCTCACACCTATACCGAGGTTGCTATTTCACTTACCATTCATGTTATCTTATATAAAGACAACGATTTGTTGGGCTCTTCATTTTGTTGGGGTAGTCGACCTTGAAGAATGCGACAACTCTTCCTTGAAAAATTTCCTGGACACCAATTCATCTTATGTCCCTTCGATCTTTTGTTGCATTCAACACTACTACACGGAGGGGGATTTTAAGACAATAAATATTTTGTCTTAAAATTTTCAATATGAAGTGCTAATAAAAAAGGTAAAGAATTAGGAGTTCGCATTTACATTGTTGATGGGTTCTTTAGGAAGTGGAGCAATGGAGGCTGACAAGAACTAATGGGATTTAGGGTGATGGAGGCCAACAACAGAGGTGTGCTTCATGGGAGGAGCAATGGAGGAACTTTCACTAAACATGGATAGGCAATAACATAGTTGGAGTACTTTTTAGGGTCTCCATCGATTGTGTTTTACTATGCGTTTCTTGATTGTTTCATTTATTTTGAATGCTACTTCTTCTTCTCCTCTTTTCAGAACGAAAAAAAAAATGGTATGTTTGTATTAAAATATAAGGATAGTACATAATTCAGATTCTATTCATTACATTACCCTTTCATACTTCTCCTATCATTCCTATGCCCATACATTTATATTTTCTTGTTCTACAAAAAGTGTATTTCTTAACATCAAACTTTAGCTTATAACCATTACATTTTCATAAATGAACACTTCCATTATCTAAAGATACATAACTTCCATCAAAATTAGGCATGTGTGAAATTTTCTCCTAAGGGTAGTTGATGTTGCCTGCATTTACCATGATACACTGCTAAAACATTTACCTGTTTCCTTCGAAATACCTCTTTTAGATAGGAGGTTCGTTGTCCAATTTTGTTCTCTGTATATATGTTGGAAATGTATATGATTAAAAGTCCTTACCAAGTTTTGAATCCTCATCATTCAATTTGCAAGTATGGTGGGGTTGACATTAGTATGCTTGGTTACCCGATCAATGATTCCTTTTGCATCTCCATATACCTAAATTTTGTCTAACCTTAGCCATTTTGCTGCGATAAGGATTCCCCTTAATGTGTAATCTCTGATTTGTTGTTTGATCCCATTCCGCCCTCCCAACAGAAGTGGAAGAAATTATTAGGCTTAGTAACTATGAGTGCACCACATCCACATTTCCTTCGATTGTTGGCTCCGTAAAAAAAATCCAACCACATATTCTTTCCAAATATCAATGAATTTTCATTTCTTGTTTCTGTCAGACTTGATCACCAGCCCAATCTCATTGAAAAAGCAATTGTCTTGATAATGGCTTCTCTAACAATCGCAGTTTTCTGATAAAAAAGGTTATCGTTCCTACTTTGCCATATAATACATATGATATATAATGGGAGGGGCCTATACTTCTTGTATGAAGTGAACCATGAAAAAATACATCTGGTAAAAGGTTGATAAGTGCTAACAAAAGGAAGCTTCATTTATTCCATAACCACATCCCAAATAAGCCTCGCATACGAGCATTTGATTAATAAATGATCTGTATCTCCTCCCCTCGCCATGCATAGAGGGCATATTCCAGGACCAATGAACCCACACTTTTGTAAGTTGTCCCATGTTAATATACGATCTTGTTCTGCTAGTGAGCAAAAATATTTTAATTTGTTTGGGAGATTCCATCTCCATATATCCCATAGATGCTTATTATAGTCATTGATCCTCTCGGACCTTCGCAACTTCAAGTAGATGTCTTGGACCATCAAATTGTTCTTTTTCATTTTACCCCCCCATATCATATAGTCTTTCTTATCACCAAGAGTGATGCCAATAGATTGAAGTTGCACTACGTGTGACCCCCATTCCTCATGATATGTCTCTGGTATGCCAAGATATTTGGCCATTCTCCAACTCTGTTGATCAATGTTTTGAGTCCCTACAAAATATATCCGCTACAAGCAGGTAATGTCCTTTCTGTAAAGGATTTGCAATAGATTAAGGGATAATGAATGATTTCTAGCCTTCCCATGATGGCGGCTAATCCAATTTTGATCTTGGATCCATCACCAGTCCCCAATGGACAAACCCCAACATCCAATGTAGAGCGTGTTGAAAAGTGTAACTAGGTTTGGTATTCATAATGACATGTGTAAATATGATTTTATGTAATTGATGTAAAGAAGAAAATAAAATTATTTTTGTAATTCTTGAATCATGGGTTTCATGATCAAGGAATTTTATTTTAGTTAAGGTTCCTATTGTGAGCCTTTGGGTTTGTCATCAAGTCATAATATTCTATTGAGTCAATGTTATGTATGGAAGACCCTTCTTGGGCATGTTATGAATATATGTGAGTCAATGAAAGAATCAAACAGACCCTCCAAGATCAAGCTCAAGCATCTCCTTCAAGTCGGCCTTAAATGAAATTATGCAGCTTCACTAAAGGACATGTTGGCTCACACATAACTCAAGTAGGCCAATTTACATGGGAAACCCACTATAAATAGGGAAACTTGACCTCATTTCAAGGACATAATTTTAGTCAAGGAGAAGTATGCAATAAGGAGTGCGAGAATCATTAGGAAAGTAGGCTCTTAACCAACAAAGAGAAGGAAAGGAAGAGTGATGTCCTTAGCATTGTTTTTGGGTTTGTTTTGGGTTGAATCACTCCATAGGTATGAAGGATAGATCATATCTATTATAGAAAAAGCCAAAGTACTACAGTCCCTTTTGAAGTTCAAGTCAAGGAGAAAACTAAGTAGTATCTTAAGCTAAGTTGTCAAGGAGGTAGCCTCCACCTAAAGAGAAGGAAATTAAGGCACAAGAGAAGGTCATCTACATGTACTAGGGTTTCCGAATTAGGGCTGAGAAGTTGCAGGTTTGAAACAGAGAAAAGGAAGTCAAGATCTGAAAAGTAGCAGAGACATAAAGAGGAAATAGGTAGTTGACTATCATTGACTCTGTTAAGAAATATAGGTCAAAATAAGGAGCTTGGTGCAACGGTCTTGGAGAGGTCAAATAGATCAAGGGTCTTGGTCTTGGTATTAATCAATTGAAGTCTCTATAATGAGAAGAATTCGTATGGGTTTTCCTCTCAAGTGGGAGAGGTTTTGGCCGTGACTGATCACCTATATTATGTGTCTCTTGTGTCTTTATTTTTTATGCTTCGGTATTTGTGATCCGAACTCGGATGTTAAATAAAAAAGAAAAGCTATTATAGACTCATGTGCAGGAATGCCTATATTATTTAGTGCAACAGATAAAAAATATTGCGAATAACATAGACAATGAACAATTATAAAACATAATACACACACATCAACATAGTTAGAATAATGAAGGAGTTCACCAGACCCCTTGTCTACGTCTCCTGGTCCAGCTTTCAACAACCTTTATACTATATCTTCAAGAATAGATTTTATAGGTGTGAGCTCAATTAGAGCCATAACATAACAACAATGATATTACACAGGGATTTCACTCAAAAATCTCGAGTCTAAAGAGTGCACAAACTCTCCCTCTTAGTACCCCTGATCAACTGTTAATAGTTGTGTGTTTCTCTGACTCTCTGTCTCCCCTCTATCTCCGAACTCTAACTTGTCTCTATTATGTTATGGGATGGATTTTTAAGCTTATCGTCGTTGTCTGTTCACCTCCATTTTGGGCTCTTAGGCTCCTAGCCCCTGTCCATTCATCTCCCTTTTGAGCGTTAAACACTCATTGTAATAAACACTTAAGGCACTAGAAAGTTGTTTACAAATGAAAGGATCTTTGGGCACGAGTGGAAATCCCCAAAAATACACTTCTCGTTCAAAAATGGAAATACACTAAAACACAGAAAAACTCGACAAAACATCGCATATCGGATTTCAAATTTTATAGTGTCACATCCATAACCCTGTCGGGTCCGTAAAACAGCTCGTTCATTGTCCACCACTTGATCAGTGATCGATAATCCATGGTTGACGATCATTTCGGGCGACCTACTTGCACAGAGATTACCTGCCCGAAAAAACGATTTTCTCTCTCTTGCATTGTGCTACGTGTCAACTTTTGTATGGAATCAGGCGGAGCCTCTCCATTACCACTTACAACCTGAAGCCCGCCCGAAATACCGCTTACCACGAAACTGAAATCCTTCGCTATTTTATTTCATAACTCCTTCAGGTCCGCCTGTGTGAATTCCTCGCTTAGGTTCCATGCGATGCAATTTTGGTAGTTGATTTGGACCATTGATCTGCACGCTTGATCAGTGGTTCACGTTGTTTCACTTGTATCGCTATCACATTTTTCTTAAGGCTAAGGCCTATTGACATTGCTTGGCTTTCTCCGATGTGATATCAATGCTTTATTGCTGTGATTTAACCCCGATGTTGTTTTCTATGGTTTTAACATATTTGAAGGCTTTTAAAAGGATTGTTTAAGATCCATTTTGGATCACGCCTTCCCACTAAAAAGATTTTGGACCACCAAAATTTGGTTTTAGGCATCAATCAAGTGAGGATTCAGTTCCCTCACTTGTCCAATTTCTATCCATCGTGCCTTTCTT